>JAUUDW010047206.1:6166-16726 GCA_032361385.1 Panulirus guttatus
CTTGGGGTATCTAAATAAAATTCCAAAAATAAGCTTCCAGAAAACACCAACATCAGACTACATAAACCACACACCTGTACATATTTTAGGCATCTTTTCCATTTCAAACTATTCCTTTCCTTTCTCAACTCTCTTTCCTCTTCTCTAGCTACCCTATCAAAAAAAGTACATCAGCAGCAACTAGGGTTCTGTGTATCAAAGGCAATCTAAGCTCTGTAAAGGAACAATCCCATAAGGTGTTGCAAAGATCCCCTTTAATCACTCATCCTTTCGCTTACTTTCCCTAAGTTTATCATCAATGGAATGAAAGCTTTAGCTCTGGAGTCTGTCTTTACCTCCTCTAATAGTGACACAGAATTACATGACGACTTTGAATGAAACATAAACAAGTCAAAAAACAACACTACCATTAATTAGGGTTTTGTTTACTGAAGACAATCAAAGCTCCACTGTGGTTCCGTAAAGGAGCAATCCTATGAAGTATGCCTCTGTTTTTGTGAAATGTTTGCACGTCCCCAGTGCTAAAGTTTGGACCCGTGGCATGCATTTGGCTACTGCTTCCTGCAACTTCTGTTTGGAGACAGGTCACTTCAGGATTGGCAGTTATGATACCATTTTCTTTCTACAAACTGCTAAGCTGTAGAATTCTCTTCCTTCTTTTGTCTTTCCCTCTTCATATAAGCATTCTTCCTTCACAAGTCAGGTCTATGTACACTTGAAGAGCCCTAACTAACTTTTACTTTCTTTCTCTTCAACTTTTTTCTTTCACCTAAGACGGCCTTGATTGGGGTATGTTATACACTCGTGTCATGTCGATCACTATATAAAAAAAATTTTTTTTCAAGAATATCCCCAACGGAGACATCCTTTGACTCTATCCCCTCATGTATCATTGGTGCACTAGTTAATGCATGGGACCATAGACCTTAGAATCTGTTTTTGCCTTCCCTACCAAAAAAATCTCAGGCCTTAGAATCTGTCTTTGCTTTTCCTAACAAAGAAACAGGATTATAATCTGATCTCAAACTAAATGACCAGTTACACCAGTAATACCAAAGCAAATCAATTCAAGGAGGAAGCCACCTGGTGAGAAGCATACCTCTTAACCAGTTAAAATAGGGTACCAATCTCTCATGAAACAGTTCATTATCATTCCATACCTCACTAATAACCATCAAATGCACTTCTAGACACAATAACTTCACTATGAAACACACACAAAAAAATTACAAAATAATTACATTGCCATAAAAAAAGTGAAAACAAAAAAAATCACAGCTTAACAAGAAAAATGCAAAGCATTAAACCAAAATGAAATCCTCAAGCTGACCAGTCAGATTACTGTTTAAAGTCAATGTCATACTGTGGTAACTGACAACAGCATTGTCTTTAAGTGCCCTAGTTCTCAAAACTCCTCATATATAAAAAGATGCTGATATACATTTGACATCTCTGAAGTTCAGACATAAAAGTTAAGAAACTTTAAGCCATTGTCAAGCAATGGTCAGTAGGTCCACAAAACACCGGAGAGCATGGAAAAATCAATAGGGGTGGATGGTCATTTGCCACTATTTGTTTTTGTGCTGCAACACCACAGGCCTGGAAGGGTTATTGTGCATATGTTGAACCCTGCAAACATGCACCTTATATGTTTTATGATAGTCAAAAGAGGTGAATGACTATGGATGAACCTCAATTTTGGGGAGAAAAGTGTTTTAACCCTCCACTAAGCATTTAAATTACTAACTTTTTAAAGTTCATAACTTTGTCCACAGGTGAGATAATCAACTAAACATTGCTTAACTACTCAGCCGGCATGAAAACATTATACAGGCTTTCTTCCAATGACAAACTGTCAACACAATACTTATTCAGTAAGTTAACTTGGCAGAAATTCTCTTGGCCTCCAAGATCCATTCAGTAATCTTTAATTCCATTCTTTCTAGTAACCTTAAAGGGCACTAAAATTAAGTTTGCTTGAAAATGTACTCCAATCATCAACTTCCTTTATTCTGAGGTGGGTTCTCCAGTCATCCTGAACACTGTACTGTCCTTTGGGCCAAGTTAGAGCATCTCGCACAGACAGTTCTGTAGGTTTAGTACATTTCTGTGCACTCATTTTTGTCTTGGTTCCATATCTTTCTTCTTATCTTTCTTAGAGCTGCTTTGGCAACGTACGAGGCTCTGTGACATTATCAGCATTGTACACCTTAGAAAGCCTGCCCTAGATTTTCCCACTGGCTTGTCAACAAGTAAACAGCAATACAAAAAAACAGAGTATCTATCTAAATCTCTCATTAGATCAAAGTATCTATTATGCTCTTTGAGCCTTTTACAGCAGTCTCCCAAACACTAATTCAGCATTTCAGTAAATCATGACCTCATTAATTTGTACAGAATAAGGCAAGCTCTGGAATTCAAGATCATGAAAATGCATTAGAATGGCCTGTTTGCCCAAAGAAAGATGTAATGTCTCAGAAATTTAAAATTAATTCTGGGAGGGTTTGGCTGAGGAGATAGGAGGCCTGGAACCTTTCCTTTTAACCCCAAATATAGGGTGCAAGTGAAGAGATGCACGCATAAATACTTCCTTTCCCAAAGACTGATGTAGGGAGGGTACATTATCATCATGGCATGAGGCAAGATTTACACACCCACATCTGTTGCAACTTAAAAAAAATCATAATACAGTATTACTGTTTATATTTTTTGTGAAAATACAAGAAGCCCATCTTCTGGGAGGGCAAATATGGCCATGTCTGAGGGTATCATAGTCCCAATGGTGGTGTACGGATGTGAAGTACATATTCATGATGAGAATGTACAGAAGAGAGTGAACGTGCTGGAAATGAAACGTTTGAGGACAATGTACAATGTGTGGTGTGAGGAGGATTGAATGAGTAAGAACTGATAAGTGATTGAGAAGTGTGGTAATAAGCAGAATATGGCTGAAAGAGCTCAAGTGAGTGTACTAAACGGTCTAGGAATATAGAGACAGTGAGTGAGGAATAGCTGACAGAGAGAGTGCATGTCAGAAGTGGAGGAGACAGTGAGATGGTTGAGACTAAACTGGAGATGGAAAGATGTAGTGAAAAAAGTTTTGAAAGCCCAGGGCATGAACATGCAGAAGGGTGTAAAGAATCCACAGGACATGGTGTACTGGAGCAATATTGTATACAGGGGATGACATGCTGTAAATGGACTGGACCAGGGAATATGAACAGTAAGAGGAAAATCACAGAAATGGTCTTTAAGTTCTAGCTGTGGTATCAGTGCATTACACATAACAGCATACTTCACCTACAGCAAGATTTTGCCAGAATGGCATGGTTAGTGTGAAACACTCACATCAGTGTTTGCTTGAAGCATACGACTAATCTTCTCTGCTATCATAAAAAGAAAATAAAGCGAATGAGAGGATGTGAGAGCATGAGGCCATTTCTTCATCTGTTCCTGCCACTACCTTGCTAATGTAGGAAACAGTGAACAGCTACCTATCTATCTATCTATCTATATCTCTGATGCCCGTTCTCTCCAGGAACTCCCAGCAAGGGGTGGCCACGGCAGTGACATCACAGAGCCCTGCCTCACACCTAACAGTATTCCAAAACTTTCGCTCAGCTTTCCATCTACTCTTACACACGCATATGCTCCTCTATAGAAGGCTTTTACACCATCCAACAGTTGTCCCCCTATACCATAAATCCTTAACAGATCCCACAAAGCACTCCTCTTGACTCTGTCATATGCTTTCTCCAGATCCATAAAAGCTGCATACAACTTCTTACCTTTCGCTAAATACTTTTCTACAGGCATCTTTATTAAAAATATCTGATCCACACATCCCCTACCTTTCCTAAAACTCCCTTGCTTTTCACTTACTCTGCATTCGGTCACTTCCATCACCCTCAATTAATATTCTTGCATACACTTTTCCTAGTATACTTAGACTTATTCCCCTATAATTGCTACATACATCCTTAGCACCTTTTCCTTTGAAAAAAGGAATAATAATAGCTTTCACCCAATCCTCTAGTACAACCATCTGCTTCCATGCTAAATTACTCATCAAAAAGGCTTCCACTCTGTCACACTTTGTTCTCCATACTTCAGCATTTCAGCTGCAATCCCATTTCATCCATATGCCTTTCCTACCTTCAACTTCATTAAAACCCTTTTTATCTTCCTTGTTGGTATAGCCCTTAGCACTTGTAACCTTTTCCTTCCATCTTCCATACCATGCATGTAACAACTGCTGATTCATCTTCTACATTCATCAATTCTTCAAGATACTCTTTCCATCTTCCTTTTACTTCCTCCTTTTGAGTCAGTAACTTCACCCCCTATTTTTCACATTTACATTTCCACTCTTACATCCACCTCTTTCCTATTCACCTCCTTCCTGTACAATTTCTTATTTTTCCTAAATTTTCCACTCAACTTTCTTTCAAAATTTTCATCTACTCTTTCTTTGCTTTTCTCTATTTGCCTCTTAACATTCTACTTACACATCTCATATTCTTCCCTCTTTCTTTGCTGAACTTCCTTTTGAGCTGTCTATTATATGCCTTTTTCTTCTCTTCCACAGTATTTCTAATCTCATCCACCTACATGCATTTCACTTTATTCTTATATCTCATAACCTTGTGTCTAACTAGTAATTCTAAAACTTTTAAGTCTTTCTCTGAACATTTCAAACATCTCATTCACACATGACAATATTTCCACATTTACTGCACTTTCATCTTAACTTTCTCTAACCCTTCCTTCATACGTTTCGTTGCATTCTTTCTGATTCTTTCTTCTTCCTCGCCAACACTTTTACTTCCCTAGTCTTCCTTACCCCATATCTCCACTTCTCCCTGATCATCCCTTTCACAAGATTTGTAGAATGGTCTTAATCTCCATAGAATCCTCTTACAACTGTAACATCCAGTACAACCTTTTTTCAACCTTTTATCCACTGCCACATAATCAATCAATTAAACACTTTTTATTCATCTCTTACATCATTTCTCATCCATGTATATCTGTGAATCAGCTTGTGTTGGAAAAAGGTGTTTCCAAAGAATAAATCGTCTTAGGACAGACACCTACAAGATAACTTCTTTTCTCATTTACTCCAGCCACTCCCCATTTACCAACTATCTCACCAATTTCATCACATCCCATTGCATTCATATCATCCATTACAACCACCTTCCTTGCCTCAAACCCATTTGTACAGTCATTCAAAAATGCTTCATTTCATTCTCATCTCGAACAGTCTTCATATTCAAATTCATATTCTGTCTCCTGTAAAGAAGTACTTTTCATTCCCCAAAACCCACATTTCTCACATCAGAACAGAGTCCTGAGAGCATCAGGAGAGCATACATACATGAAGGAGGTAAACAGGTACATGGAAGGACATAAATCAGGAGACCTAATGGTCCTTAATGATGTTATCTGAAAAAAAAAAGATTTTCTAAATACTGTGGTAGAAAGAGGATAGCAAAGCAGAAGGTACCTCCCTACCCACCTCTCCTTCTGGCTCAACTGCAAACAGGAAAAAGATGAGAAAGTATCACCATGCAGTATAAGGGTAAGATACTGCCATGCAAACTTTATAGGAAAGTTTTTCTTTTCATACTTAACTGCTGTTTCCAGCATTAGTGAGGCAGTGCCAGGAAACAGGTGAAGAAAGACATACCTACTCACACACACATATATAAACATGTATGCACATACACATACATATACATATATATACATACATACATATCCATATACACAAACAAACATCCATTCCTGACGCCACCCCACCCCACAGGACACAGCACAAATGCATGGAGGAAAGGAAAAAATAGATAACACATTCTCTTCTTCCCCACAACTGATCGCTACCTCCTGTGTCAGCAAGGTAGTACCAGGAAACAGACAAAGAAAGGCCACATCCACTCACACTCATTCTCTAGCTGTCATGTGTATTGCACCAAAACCACAGGAAAGTATGGACTTAAAAAAGTTTCTTCTTAGTTTGACAACATCTGCTCCAAATTGGATTCCTACAACAAGATATCAGTGAAGTATTTGTCAAGCCTTGGGTTTGAAAGTGTTTATGGTAACTGCATTTACTACTTTGGGAGGTAGTTTATTCCAATGTTCCACCACTTCATGTAATGTTGCTATCAAATCTCCTTCCTTTAGTCTTCATTCCATTACTTCTAGTCAGTGAATCTCTGTTTAATAAGAATAAATTTTCATATATGTTATCAAAACTAGTGTTTTGACCATCATGTCAAATGAGTTGCAATCTTTTTAAAAGAATAAATGTAAGTCTTTGAGACTTTCCTCATAAGGTATATAAAGGGATTAGTTTGGATACTCACTCTACTTAAAATTTGCTCATGTTTCTCTTTATCTCTGATTAGGTTTTGTGACCAAAACTAAATGGCTTACTCCAAATGAGGTCTAACCATGGCACTGTAAAGGGTGAGTATCATATCCTTTGTTTTGTAGTTAACATTTCTAAATACTTATTGGCTTATTGTAAGCAGGTGGACATTGCTTACCATGTTTAAGGTCATTGCTGATAATCATTCCAAGGTCTCTTTCTTCTTCAAACTTCTTGTAGAGATTTACTTGGCATTTTGTATTCATGATTTCGAATTATGGCACCAAAATGCAAAACTTCACCTTTGTTTACATTGAAATGCATCTGCCATATCCCAGTCCACTCCACCAGTATATCTAAATCCCTCTGAATCTTTAGACAGTTGTCCTCTAAATTGGCTATGTTCCCAATTTTTTTGTCACTGGCAAATTTTGAGATTCTTATAATGAATCCAGTGTCCAGGTCACTGATGCAGATGATGAAAAGTATGGGTCCTAGGACTGAGCCTTGTGGAATTGCATAAGACATTTGAAACCAGTCACAGACTTCTCATTCAATACCACTCTCTGCTTCTACTGAGAGGGCCAATCCATGGACAGAATTGACCTCCTATGCTATGAGTCGTAATTTATTTCAATCTATCTATCTATCTATATCTCTGATGCCTGTCTCCTCTGGAACTCCCTTAAAGGGGTGGCCATGGCTACAAAAGTCTCCATATCTAGTAAACTTTAGTGCCACTTCTTAGCCTTTATTGCCTCACCCTTAACAGGCCACTGGCAGAGGACAACTCTAGTGCAGTGTTTGCAGAGGCTCCTACCTAATGTTCCTACAGAATACTTTTATCTAATACTCCTGCCTGATGCTCCTACCTACTATTTCTACCTAATGTTTCTATTAGAGTTATGAAGAATGAGTTGTATATATTAAGTGTTGTCAATTGATATGTATGACAAGGAGAGATTGCATGTTTGTGGACAGAATGCCAGTAGCTCATGTGTGGGTGAGGTAGAAAGAAAAGACAGCTGCATGGGGCAGAGGCATGCAACCTGACCACCACTAAAGTGCTGGCTCACTATGCAGCCATCACTAACCCTCCTGATACCCAAGTGGGTAGTAATGGTAATATACCTCCCTGGTCATTGGCTGTCTACCAGCTACTACCCTTTTTGTGGTTCTTTATCAAAGGCTTTACAAAAGTCCAAGTTTATAACATCAGAGAGTATTTTGGAGTCCCAGTTATCATAATATGACTAAAAAGTTCTATCAGATTGGTTAAACATGATCTTTCATTCCATAAACCATGTTGATGGTTGATTTATTCTCTTCTAAAAATTTAAAGGCTTTGTCTTCAATCATAGGAATAAGAGCAATGACCTTTGAAGCAAAAGGATTTACCTGTGGGTTTGCCTCTAATGACATGATCCTACTTTCATTTCTGACAGCATAGTCCTTAGTCATGATGAAGCATCTGCCAAAATAATTACCTATTCGTCTATCTTTCTATATATACCTCTGATACCTGTTCCAATTGAATTCCCTCAAAGGGGTGGCCACAGCAACAGTCTTCATCTATCTATCTATCTGTATCTCTGATGCCCGTTCCCTCCAGGAACTCTCACCAAGGGGTGGCCATGGCAAAAGAGTCTCCACTTATCCCTTTCCTTACATGCCTCCCTTGCATACACTATTCCACGCATTCTTCACCTGTTTATCTCCCACTCGTATTCCTCCACCTTATTTGCCCATGTCACAGGTGGTCTTCCACTCATGCCAACCCCTTTAATTGTACTATCATAGACTCTCCTTGTAAACTCCCAGTCTTGCATTCTTTCCACAAGCCTGAACCACCTCAAAGATTACATTTTACTCATTCTATCACTCCACAAGTCACTCCCTATGCCATACCACATCTCTTATACACCCTTTCATTTCTTTCTTCATTCCACTTAGTCACACCACATGCTCTTCTCAAATAGCTCATTTCCACAGCCTGGATTCTTGACCTCTGTGCCTCATTCCACATCCATGTTTCAGCTGCATAGGTCAGGATTAGGAGTACTATGCTGTCCCTTAATCCTCTCTTTACTTCCATACGTACGCCTCTACCCTTTATTATTCTAATAAGGGACCCAATGACTCTTTTACTGTGTGCTGCTCTCTCCCTTATCTCTCCTTCCATATCACCACACTTTCCCAAGACAGCTCTCAGATACTTAAATTCCCTCACTTCTTCCAGTCTTTTCCCCCGCATATCCACAGCACAATTTAATATGCCTTCTTCTTTCACCCTATATAGTTTTACAAAATCTATACTTTCACTTCGTTTCCTTTCAAACACCAATACTTTACTTTTACTTGCATTTACCTTTAATTTCCTCTGCTTACACTCATCATGAAACACACCTACAACCTTCTGTAACTCCTCTTCACTTTCCACACAGTATCATCCACAGACAGGCTTGTCATTAGCCACCATATCTCACTGCCACACTCCATCTCTGCACTCCTTTTTCCTAGTTTTTCTTTTATATCTCTTATCACTCCATCCATATATTTATTAAAAAGCCATGGTGACATCACACAGCCCTACCTCACACCTACATGTATCCCAGAACTTTCACACAGCCATCCATCCACTCTTACACGTGCATTTGCTTCTGTATAAACGGCTTTCACACCATCCAACAGTTGCCCCTCAATACCATATATCCTTAACATCCCACAAAGCATTCCACTCGATTCTGTTGACACTTCCTTCAGATCCATAAAATGTACATACAGCTTCTTACATTTTGCTAAATACCTTTCCATGATCATCTTTGTTACAAAAATCTGACCCACACATCCTCTACCTTTCCTGAAACCCCTTGCTTTTCACTTATTCTGCATTCAGTCACTTCCTTCACTCTGTCAATTAATATTCTTGCATAAACATTTCCTGGTATACTTATCAGGCATATTCCCCTATAATTGCCGCATACATCCTTAGCCCCTTTTCCTTTGAATAAAGGAACAAGGATAGCTTTTACCCAATCCTCAGGCACAACCTTCTCTTACCGTGCTAAATTTCATATAAGAAGCATCCACTCTATTACACTTCCTCCTCCATACTTCAACATTACAGCAATAATCCCATCCACTCCAGATGGCTTTCCTACCTTCAGCCTCATTATTGCCCTCCATACCTCCCTCTTCCTTCCCTCCTCTGTACCCATGCATGTAACAACTGCTCCCTCCCTTTCTCCCACATTCATCAATAGTTCAAAATACTCCTTCCATCCTCCTTTCAGTTCCTCTTTTTGATTCAGCAATTCCCCTTACTTACTTCTCACATCAACTTTTCCACTATTACATCCACCTCTTTCCTTTTTTACCTTCTTCCAGTATAGTATCTTATTATCCCGAAACTTTTCACTTAACTTTCTTCCAAAATCTTCATCTACTCTTTCTTTGCTTTTCTCTACCAGCTTCTTAAGATTCCACTTACATAGTTTCTAGTCCTCCCTCCTCCTTTGCTGAGCTTCCGCTGGTACATTCATATTGATCAGTCTGCCATATGCCTTTTTCTTCTCTTCCATAGCATTTCTGATCTCTTCTGTCCACCATGCATGCATTGCCCATTTTATTCCTGTATCTCAGTACCTTGAATCCTACTACTGATTCTACAACTTTTACTAGTATCTCTCTAAATATTTTAAACACCTCATTCACACATGACTGCATTCCTACATTCAGTGCACTTCAATCTAAGTTTTCAGTTCCCTTCCTCTCATACTCCTTCCTTTATTTTCCCTGATTCATCTTCTTGCTTGCCAACACTTTTATTTCTCCATTCTTCCTTACACCATACCTCCATTTCTCCCAGATCCTCATCCCCACAAGAACTGCAAAATGGTCGGAGTCTGCAAAGAATCCTCTCTCAACTCTAGCATCCAGCACAGCCTTTGTCAATCTTTCATCCACTGCCACATAGTTAATCAAAGCCTTTTGCTTTTCTCTTCCATCATTTCTCATCCATGTATATCTGTGGATCATCTTGTGCTGAAAAAAGGTATTTGCAAGGAATAAACCCCTCTGAGCACAAACATCCACATGATAGCTTCCTTTCTCATTTACTTCAGGCACTCCCCAGTTACCAACTATCTCACCAATTTCATCACATTGCACTTTCACATTCATAT
>JAUUDW010047316.1:0-10200 GCA_032361385.1 Panulirus guttatus
TCAACTTCAAAACGTATTTTCTCTTTTTTTTTTTACCAGGCAGCAATGCTGGTCGTCCTTACCGTGTAAAAATACGACACCGTTGGCGACGCCGTCCTCAGAGCCGTCCAGGGTCACGAGGACAGGCTCCCACACCTCCTGGGGCACGTCCGTCAGCTGGTTGTGCTGCAGCCACAGCGACAGCTCGGGTCCCAGTCCTGCCAGGCCGGGAAGGGGATGCAGAACAGAGTTTAGAACTGGTCACGAGTTGGCGAGAGTGGGTGAGGGAGGGAGGGATAAAGAGTGCGTGGGACTAGGGGGAAGGGGGAGAAGAGTCCGTGAGGAGGAGGGAGGAGGGGTGGATGAGGTTGAGGGAAAGGGTAGGCCACATAACGAGAGAGAGAGAGAGAGAGAGAGAGGACAGTAAAGCAGAAGGCTCCTCCCCGATCCACCGCTCCCTTCGGCTCATCAACCGGCAGGAAAGTGGTGATGATCGCCATTCATCACAGGAAGAACAGACTGCCGTAGATACTTTAAAAGTAATGGTAAACAGAAATACATTCTGTCGAAGATGACAGCTGCCGGGTCCTCTGGGGAGGAGGGAATGTAACTGCTACTCTGCAAAGAGAAAAGAAGCTCCAATACGCCTATGTTATATCGTCATTCTCGAACGTGTTCATAACAACCGTACCTTCTTCCTCATGTCGCTGGTTAATGATACCGTTAAAGTATTTGTTTAATTGTGTTTTGATTGTATTTGTAGTTATGGCACTTTAATCCAGCGTTCTGTAACCCACATGCCGAAGAATCTTAAGGCCAACGTGTGTATCACATATCCTTCCCTTTAACTTTTTACAATTATTTCGAGTTATCAAAATCATCTCGTAATTTGAATATCTGTAGTGGATACCCTTGGAGTCTGAGCTTTTATTCAATTTTTTTAGAGAAAATAATCTTAAATGTCTACCTTAAAATGGTTCATTTTCACTTTGGATGGAATTAGTTTTATTTCACTTCTTTGTATTCGTTCTAGTCTGTCTGTAATAAACTTTTAGTTAAGGCCAGAAGTGAACAGCATATTCGAAATGATTAGGGCACTGTGATGGGTGAGTTTTGGTTACTGTTCTGTAATACACATCTTTAGCTATGAACGTAACATTCTGAGCATTGGTGTACGAAGAGATCTTAATGAATTCGACGAATTTCAATTCAATCACGTCAGCCGTCAGCGTAGATCAGCGCATCGTCAACTCTCGTCGTAGATCAGCACACTGTCAGCCGTCAGTATAGCTTAGCACACTGTCAGCCGTCGCTGCAGTTCAACACACTGTCAGCCGTCAGTACAGATCTGCGGATTGTCAGCTTTCAATACCCTTGGTCAGCTCATCGTCAGCTGTCAATGCAAGACAGCATTCAGGTGTTTGTTGCACTGCGTCATTATCAAGCTCTTGAACACGACCATTCGACACTTGAGGAGGAGGACGGTACGACCCTTGGACACGACGGTACGACCCTTGGGTGCCATGGTTCGGCCTTTGACCTAACCTGACCCTGGTCAAAGGCCAGGCCACATCACAGGGTCGTCCTACCACCGGGTTCAGAAGATGATTCTAAATCAACTAAGAAGACCAGGAACGTCGAGAAGTACTCACCGGATATTGCATCTTCTTCGACCGTGTGTATGAGGTTTCCCTCCAGCTTTACTTCCTTGATATCGGAGTTGTTGAAGGCCAGGGAGTCTTTATAGAGAACCTCGATGTTGTTGTGGCTTAGGTCGAGATACCTCAGGTTCTCCTGCATGATGAAGGTGTCCGCGGCGACGTGGGGGAGTTCGATGTTGTCCAAATACAAGTACTCTAAATTCGGAGCCGCGAAGAAGACCTGTGTCTCGAAGAGGAGGGCTGGGTTGTAGGAGACCTGGAGGTACTTTAAACTGTCGGAGTGAATGTTTGACATGTGGACGATATTGTTGTTCTCCAGGCGAAGTTCAGACAGACTAGGACAGTCTATCAGCATGTCGAACGGGAACAGACTGATGAAGTTGTCCGTGATGGTTAGGGACTCTAACCTGGACAGTGAATTGTCAAAAGTATTAGCGGCAATGTCCGTCATGTTCGTGTTGGCGATTTCGACCATAGTAAAGGAGAGGTCGCCTAGCATGCTCTTGTCGAGCTTCGTGACGGGCACCCGTTCGTCTGGGCCTTTTCCCTTGATGGTGAAGTTGCGGAATCTATGGAAAGGGAAGTACGCTTGGAGAGAGCTTTGCAGCTCGTCGTCGTCCAACACGTCGGAACAGTCTAAGTCAATGTGAATGTCTCTCTCGGTGCAGACGCAGGGGTAGATGTCCTTGGGTTCTGGGCAGGGCCAGGCGGACTCATACTGCTCAGGGCTGGCGGCAGAGATGGCCAAGTGGGCGCCCAGGTACAGAAGCAGCAGTTTGGTGACCATGATGGGCGATGTTGGCTAAGGGTGGAACAAGCCGGTGGCAGCAGGGAGTCGTGACCCATAGACAGTTCCCCCTCTACTCTGATCTTGTTCATATATGGGAGGACCACGTTGCCAGAAACATGTTGCCCGGGAACTATTCCATCCAGCGTGTCTCTCTAAACCTCGTCATCTCACCGTGCACACGTTGCAAGGACGATCACAAAGGCGAAAGATGCTTCTGGTATTTGTACCATTCATTCTACTCCCTTGCAAGGTGGAGGGGTTAGGAATTAAAAGAGTGAGTGAGTATGGTAATCACGCCAGGGTGTTCAGGTGGAGGCTGGCCCTCTGGTTCTCACCGGCACTGTACCTACGGCTTAGCAACCCATCCATCCCTACTGGCCCCAGGACCATCTACTGCTTCTTGCCAAAGCTGCTTTGCTGCCTGGTTGGTGGGTCATTCGGACCACTGGGTCATCAAAGCCGTCAATCGTCAAGCTACACCAGCCGTCCGAGAAGTCTTTAACACGTCCTTCAGGTGTTGAGGATGACTGTAAGGTCATACACACACTCACATACACTCACTATGTATGTGGCAAAAGCGGGAGGACGACCTGTTTACATATGCTTGCATGGAGTCGCTGCCAGATACCTCGGGTGACCACGCCCGCGTTCGCCACTCTTACGTCGCTCGATGTGGTTTTCTTTGTTCATTAATGAATTCTGTGTGATGGCATTTCGTGTGGCGTGCTGGAAGGTGATCCCCCGCGAGACTACCAACGAAAAAGCAGCATCAACGTAGACATTCATGGGCAGAAATATTCATTCGTGTAGTACTAAATGTACTTAACATCGACTCCGAACTTACGGATTTGTAACCAGTGTGGTATATGATGGAGTGAGCCTTTGAGGATAAAGTCCTCGCTTTGCTCCTTCTTCTGAGCCTACTTTAAGAATGTGATAATAAAAGAGGGGAGGATAACCAAACCTCGCCCACCCTTTTTACCGCCTCCTATAATTTAAACTTGTTAGGCCAACAACGGTGATCTATACGATGAACCCAAAATCCCGCCATGAAAGATACCGGTGATATCAAAATGATGCGCTCCGAATTGACTGATCGATTTTTAAAGATAATTGTTATTGGTGGTTGGTTGCTTCCGTTTGTGGTTTACCTCTTTGTGCACTTGGGGATGAGGGTATTATAAAATTGGTGGATCCTCACCTTCCGTTTTTACACTTTGCTTAAAAGACTTTCTGAATTTTTCATTCTCACATTTATTCCCTCTTCAGCACCTCTTGCTCCATACGCGCGCTGTTGTGTTGCTGAAGAAATCATTTCCAAATCTCCCTCTGAAATTCTCCTTACTTAGTTTCCTGTTGCGTCCACGTTCATGGAGTTTCTTCTGACTTGAAAGACAGACAGAAAAGAACCGTTGCATGTTAACGTCACTGCGTTCCTTTGGGAATGTATTAGATGTTGTTATCATATCCTCTGTTCCAGGGAAGGCAGATCGGAGAGCAGCCTGTCTCTCTCCATTAGCTATTCGCTTCCTCTCAGGCACCATTCTTTTCGACCCATCCCAGCAGCTCTTATGTGGCTTCTTGGGTGAGTGGATCGGACTACCGTGGTATATCCCAGCCGAGACCGACGAATAGTCGGGCATATCTTCCCCCAGACGTTTCACTGTCAGTGCATCTAGAGGCACTTTTGGAAACGACCAAACTATGTAGTTTGCCTCCGTCGCGTTCCCTCTCACACCTAAGTGCTCGTTAGGCCCGACGTCATCCTCTAGGTCCCTTCCCCTTCTGTCCACAGAATGGCTCTCCTGATTTGTCTCCAGTGTGGCATTCACAGTCTGGTTTCCTTAGTTCTGTTCCCATTGTCGTTACTGGGTAGTATGAAGGATCGAATTTGTTAATGAGTTTCTCTGATGTGTCAGTGACTCTGGTATAGTGTGTGTGTGTGTGTGTGTGTTTGTTTGCTTGTATTGTTTGTTGGACGTCGTCTCATTAACAGTGGACGGAAAATGGAAACATCTGCGTCCAGAATGGGGTAAATCTGTGTGACGTAATCAAGATGGTGGACTGGGTGACGAATCAGACAAACTGTTGATTTATGAAGTTTATTCAAGCTTGGCAAGAACGCCTATAGGGAAGCGGGTGTGTTCGCCTTTTTCACATATGTATTGTACGGCTCGTCTGTGCGCGAGGGGTCAAGACCTCGTCTTTGATCTGGTGGCAGATAAGCTGGAAAGCTTAGGTCTAAGTCTGTATTTTGAGGGTAGGAGTAGAGGAGACTATGAAGGGCAAACTTCCGTAGACCCGAGGGATAACACACACTGATTCCCGATGATTCAACCTCACTAGTGTTTCTCCTTCAGGTGGGTCACGGCCGGGCGGGCCGGAGATGTTGAGGAAGCTAATGAACTTTTTGAATCCTGTCCTGGACACGAGCAGCAGCGCTGACCTTAAATGTACACACGTCTGAAGAGTCCGATGCCAGGCGGCTCTGCGAGAGAGCGGGAATATACACGTCTGTGACTCGTTCGGTGTGAGACGAAAGTGACCCTTGTGTCAACGATGATTTCCAAGGCGTCATCCTTGTCGTCTTGTGCTTCCGCATCCCACAGAGTCAAGAGTCATTAAGATTGTCCTTATTGTGTCAACGATACCAAGAACATTGTCTTCTCGTCCCACCCCAAAATGGCCTCAATGAGATCATTAGGACCAATTCGAGGTTTTCATTTTGTGGCTGTTGGCAGCAGTTGGGTCGTTATGCAGCCAAGGAAAAGGCCTGTTATGTAACCCCGAGGGAAGGTATGCCATACGTCGAACCCCTTGACATACAAAGGACGCATTCATCGAAAGAACAAAAATTTCAAGATCTTGAAATATATCATTTATTTCTTTATACAGTTTATATATAGATAACAAAGAGGTGGAAAATCTCACACAGTAGCTTTTGCAAACACATGGCGTTGCCAAGGGGAAAATAAAACCAGAACCGTATCCTCACAAGGAATCTTTAAAGCTTTACAATTCTATGGAGTTGACGAGTCTCTGCTTCATCCATGGCCGGGTGTGGCTCGAGTGGCTGCTGAAATCACGTTCGTGCCGATGGTAATCGTTTGCCCTCTTGTCGCTTCGGTAATCCAGAACTGTTGTAAAACTAGGAAACAGAACGAGGGTCTGTGAACCTAGCCTAGGGGGATGGCGTGTGTGCGCGTGTGTGTTTATAGTAGGTGCTATGGTCGTTCATGTTGGGAAGGAGGCCGCCTCTGGTAGATGACAGGTAGGGAGGGATGGATGTAGGTAGCAAGGCAGGGTTTGGTTGGTCGATGTGGTCAGTCAGCAGTGAGGGAGCGGAGGAAAAGGGAGGGCGCAAAGAAAGGAGTTCTGAAAGGGAGAGTTCATAGGAATGCCACAGGTCCTTCCTTCTGAGTAACGCAGTTTGTTTCCAGGAAGGCGACGTCAACGTCGTGAAGGGACTGGTCGCTGTCGTGACACCAGGCTCCTTTGGCCAGCGAATCCATGTAGGAGTCCTTCTTCACCAGCCACAGGATGTTACACTCGCAGATGAGGGGGTTGTCTGCCGGGGGGAAGAAGAAAGCGTTAGACTTAGACCCTTTAGACTGCCAACCTGACACGAGAGGAAACGATAACCAGTGATGCACAGTTCTAATCCATTATGGATATCTATATTTCTCGAAAAAAGGAAAATATGAGAGAGATACGTGTTAAGAGAGTTAGTCCACCATCTCTGCAGCAAACGCATCTCAGGCGTGGGCTCAGTGGAACCTGCGTTAGTTTTCGGAAAGTTCGAAGAGAGAGGAAAGAAAAAGAGAGAGATGTGGAAAAGCTAAAGAGCTCAGAGATGCACACTGGTGGAGACGCAGACTGTACTACAGCCAGCCATCATTTGAAAAAAGGTATGAGGGAGAAAGATATGAGAATAACAGGGTAAAAATGGGAGGTCAGAAACACTTAAAAAAACTAATATTCAGGACAAGGCAGGGGAAACCCAATTTACGAGTAAACTGGTAATTATAATTAATAATAATAATAATGATAATGATTGATAATAATTAATAATAATAATAATTAATAATTATAATAACAATAACAATAATAATAATGATAATAATGATAATAATAAAAGCACAGGTTTAGGAATTTACAGGAAAGAATTGTAGATGATGATGTCAAGGTATACAAGAGACTGAATGACAGGCTCAGAAGTAGTTTTCCCCGAGTCATCAAACCTGCAGCATCAGTGGCCTTACCATCAAGCACGATGAGATTGCTCTCTGAGCTGTCGTCCACAGACTGGAATATGGGCTCCCACACCAACTGCGTCAGGTTCGTCAGGCGGTTGTGCTGAAGCCATATGGCCACACTCTGACGAAGTCCTGGGGCGGAAGGGGGAAGCACAGGATTAGAATAAGAAACTCCCTCACGAATTGCCAACACTCCATCGTGATCCTTATGTCATTTCCTGTGAGTTGTTGGCGTATCTACCCCCCGTTCTGTGAAGTGACATATGACTCTATGGCTCACGATGTAAAGGACATGACTCGAGAACAATGACGTGCAATTCAACGAGACAGAAATATATATATCAACTGACCTGATATGGCGTCCTTCTGAACGGTGTGTATTCGGTTGCCATCGAGTTTGATCTGTTCGATGGGGCTGTACCTCAAGGCCAGCGCGTCCGTGTAGAGAACTTCAATCCTGTTGTGGCTCAGGTCGAGGTATTTCATGCGAATCTGCTTGCTGAAGGAGTTGGCAGCGACGTGGGGCAGTCCTATGTCGTTCAACAGCAGGTACTCCAGATTCGGGGCGTTGTAGAAGGCCTGGTCCTCGTACCGAAGGTATGGGTTCTGCGAGACCTGCAGGTACGTCAGAGAGTTGGAGCGGATGTTGGACATGTGGGTGATGTTGTTCTTGAAGACCCGCAGGTCCGTCAGCAGGGGACAATCTATGAGGATGTCAAAGGGGAACGTGGTGAGGAAGCTGTCCGTGACGAGGAGGGTCTCCAGGCGCGCCAGGGAGTTGTTGAACGTATTCGGCGCGATGTCCCTTAGCTTCGTGTGGCTGATGCGGATGTTGGAGAAGGAGACGTTGGCGAAGGTCGTCTCGTCGAGCACCGTTATGGGAACGCGACTCTCCGTGGTCTTCTTGACGATGATCAAATACCGGAAGACGTGGAACGGGAAATCTGCCTGGAAGACCTTCTGCAGCTGGTAGTCGTCCGCCACGTTGGAGCAGTCCAAGTCGATGTGGAGGTTCGACTCTGAGCAGGTGCAGGGGAAGATGTCACCTGGCTCCGGGCATGGCCAGGCGGACTTTTCAGCAGGAGCGGGCTGGGGGCTGGTGGCGGCCAAGCCCAGGAGGCTGGCCAGCAGGATCAGCAGCATCAGCGTCTTGGGGATCATTGCGGTCAAGGATGGCGAGCGTCGACCGGCGGGAGAAAACGGTCCCTCCACCCCTGCAAATAGTTGCTGGTCAACTCTGCACTTGTTTATATACGGAGAGGACACCCCGGTGCTGCCACTCGCTGCGCAATGATTCTGACGCAATTCTATCGCGCGTCCGACTTCCTCCTCCGTCGTGTGTACTCCGCGAACGTAATCGGTAAAAGGCAAGCGGTGTCTCTGCGACAGCGAGTCGTCCAGCACACGGGCTCGGAGAGTAAATGGAATTTAAGTGGGTGAATATGGCGGCCTCCGGGCTGGCCGCACGGTGATCTGAGAGACATTCCCACCGGTATCTGTAGTCGACGGCCCCTCCCCCTGTTGGCGGCAGCATATGGTCTCCACTGGCATAGGGGAGGTTAGGCTCCTCCCTAGGGAGCCTCTGCTGGCCCGGGGAAGTATAGTTGGCGTCCCCACGTGACCTCAGCTGCCGAAGGGGAGGTGAGGACGTGTAACTTTGGTCTCCCTAATCTTGGGTTGCATCTTGGTGCGAAGTGGTGAAATCTCGTGAGGAGCATCAAGTGTCATGTGCAGAAATGTCTTCCCCCTGAACAGGAAACTTAAGTGGTTTCTCTACATGAGCCCAACGCGCGTGCCAAGGTTGTGGTTGGTACCATTATTGAGCAACAAACGTTAACATGCTCTTTGACGCGACCCTCGATCTACAGGTTACACTAAACAGCACTGTGTACAGATTGACTTTAAAGGAAGGGACGTTTTCCTGAGGCTTCAGGGAAGAGGTATAGTGTCCTTGGGGGCACGACACTACTGGCGACCATCCGGCGACCAGAATATCATTAGAACAGTTTCTTGCTTCATAAGGAAGGGGGTCGTCCATAGACAAGGGGCTCCTACCAGACCAAGGCTCTGCGAAATTCTCACAACAGCAATTGCTTCAAAACGCGAGCAGATCTTTTTCGTCCACACGTTTCTGCAACGACATTTTATACGACACAAGACTGAAGATTTTACCCAAAAAAGTCTGATGGCGTCCGCCGTCTTCCGTACAATACGGATGACCAGAGCACCTCATCTTTACATTCAGCATTAGACACATAACACCGACACAACACACTTCACATCGTCCATCAAGTACGAGAACATGTGTCTGTGCCTCAGTTGATAAGAATATTACTGTCGTCTGATTGGTGGCCTCTGGAACAATCGCTTTAAGAAAGGTTAAGAGAGATGCAGGACTCGGTGCTTCCTGACCATCTCCTTGTAGGTCCTTTAAGGTCCTGAGGATTCTGGCGTCCCAGCCATCTCCTAGTGGTTAATCAGTGTTGACGATGGAGACTTCCCTCCGCTTACTACAGTGGCTCACATTCCACCCCTCAGGAGTCGAACGAGGTAACCAGTGGTTACCTGTTTTGGACCCTGTCACACTAGCAGTTACCAATCACTACAAAGCTGTTGACACCTCTCGCACATCAACCTCTCTCTCTCTCTCTCTATCGCACACAAACCTCTCTCACCATCTATTCCTCACATCCTTACGTACGTCCAATCACCATAAGTCTGTTGTAGTGTCAGGCAAATCTCCCGTCGCTAGTCGTCAGTGTGTATGTGAAATCCCCTCAGGTTCTGTTTACGACGTAGGGCTGGGTGTGGGCCGACTCCCGCGCCCAGGATTCGAACCCAAGCAGGGCCCGACACCGGCCAGGCTCTGTCTTTACTAACCACCACACCACGGAGACCCGCAACTACAGCACGAGGTCCATGTGTCCGTGTGTGTGTGTGTGTGTGTGGTGGGGTGGGAGAGCTCTGTGGGAAGTCGTCAGCTGACTCCTCGTCACTTACCTTCTCTGGGACGCGTGTGTACTGCCTGCATGTACTGTCCTGCATATCTTCGCCTGCCAGTACTGTCCAGTGCCTACTGCCCACCGAGTACCGTCCCGTGGATAGTGGCCCTGCGTTACTGCCCAGCGTGTACTGCCTTCATATCCACGACAGACATTATCTGCACTCTCTGTACTAACAAGTGTATCGACATAGGTGCTATTTTGTGAGTATACCTAACTTCTGTTCTGCCACGTGAGTAAACCCGTCGTTGGTGCTGTTTTGTGAGTATACCGTGAGTATGTGCAGCGCTGTGAGTATACACAACAAGTGTACAACAAACCTCACCAAAGCCTTGACCAAAACCTCCCCAGAAATGATTAAGGACTCAATGCTTCTTCAGGAGAACCCCAGATATCTCTGGGTCTCGTCTCTGACCCAGGAGTGCTGTGTGGGTCTGTCTTTATGCTGTTAACAGCTGGTGATTGGTAACAGAAATCCATAGTGATGGAGGCTGTGCTCTGCTCACGGTGGC
>JAUUDW010047316.1:10210-24923 GCA_032361385.1 Panulirus guttatus
ACAACTCCATCATCCGGACCTTCTCTTCTCTAAAACTTTTCTCATGAATGTGTAATATATACTGACTACTGACACGTCTGCTGCTGGCTGTGGTGTGGTAGTGTGGTGGTGGTGGAGTGTGTATGGTGTGGCAGAAGAAGGAAGGGCTGAGGAGAATGAAATAATAGCAGATGAAATTAGTGAAGGATGCAGTGAATGGAGGACTGAAGAACTGAATGATAACCTGAGAATAAGTAGGAAAATTACAAAGAGGAAGTGAAAAGATAAAAAAATGGAGATGGAAACAAATATGAAGAGAGAGAGAGGAGGGAAATTTAATGCAACGTTGAGGCAAGATGAAAGAGGAGATTGGAAGGTGAGGAAATATGCAACAAGATGTTTCTCAAGATGAAAAGACAGACTTATGCCAAGAACCTGAAGGTGTGTGGAAAGATTGAAAGCAATGGTTCAATGCAGGTAGAGAAAACGAGAAGAGATATGTCTATGTAGAGAAGTGAAAGAAAACGCAATATGGGCTGTGATACTCGTGACAACCACAATAAACTATTGAAAACTGAACTGAAAACCAGATGATAAGAGCACACAGGAGTACACAAGATATACAGATAACAGAAGGCCTCTGCTTCTGCTGGCCCGTGATAAACTCATCTGCAAGTTTCTCCACCAACACAGAGCAGAGGTCACGATGGGACAGGAAGGAAGAATGCTCCTCCCCTTCCCTCCGGCAGAGGAAAGACTGGAAGGAGAACTCACCCTTGCTGAAGTAAAGAGAGCATGGAATTCTACGGGATAGAATGAAACGGAACATTCATCCACTATACTGGCGATGGTTCCAGTCGGGGACCTCATTCTTTTGTGGCTGGAATGACAGCGTATAGTTCTAATCTCCCTTTGGTTACACCGCTGGTTCCCACCTGTACGAATGATGGCGTTTCCTTGGAGACGTTCGCAAGAATGTCATCAAACATCCCTGACACAGGCGAGTACAATTTTTCCTCTGTAGTTACCCCGAGTGCAGAGCTCCATGTCTCCATGTCTTACTTGAGATTCTCGACTATAGTGATACTAAGTTCGCCCTGCACTTTCCGCAGAGTACGCGAAACCTGTTCGGGGTTGATGTTCACGAAGCTTGAACACCTACTTCAGCTCGACATGTCCTCCTGGCTGACTGAAGGTATGTATGTACGTTTGTCATCTACATAAGTCTCCAGGGGTCACCATCCTCGCCTCCGAGTTGTTTGTTCCATCAGGTACTATTGCCTCCTTCGCCTCACTTTCACACCCTTTCATCCTGTAGTCTAAACTCTCTCATGTCTCACTATCACTCTTGATCTCTACTCTCAACCTCCGTTATAGATCATGAGAAATATACATCCATGACACTTACCTGTTTTCCTGCTTCGGTCGGATATCCTCGACAAAGTCTCTTCCGTAGGTGGAGCGGCCGAAGCCAGGGGATGGGCGCCATGACCCGTGGAAAACGCTGGAGTCACACAGCCGCTCTCGACTGAGGTCAGGCAGCAGTAGCAGTATGAAGTAGTACGATTACATGGAGAAATCACAGATAACAGAAGGCCTCTGTCGACCTAGGACGAGGTCGTATGTGCCAGGTGATAATCCAGGACTAACTAATCATCACTTCTAGATGGTTGAGGTGAGGATGAAATAGTTAAGGGTCCCTCATCATCGTACACTCCCTCTGGCAACAGAAAACAACAGGACGAAGCATGCAAGGACGACCAATCACTGATGCAGTGAATGAAATGGAATACTGTTTGGCTACTGACTCTCCTACTGCGTTACAATGTACTGCAGTACACTACGCTGTGCTATATTACACTACACTCTGCAGTGCTATACTACACTTTGCTATGCTACATTACACTCTGGCAATAGTTTCAATCAGAGATAATCTTTGGGGGTCTGGCCTGATAGGAAACGCGTTGGTGCATCCATGTGTATATTTCTGGCCTTCATTTAGTAAACACCCGAACTGGCGAAATATTTGTCTAACCAACTTTTACGGCCCTCACATTAATAACCTTTGACTGCAGCTCGTTCCACTGTCCTACGGCACTGTTTTGGAATGAAACTTTGCCTAAAGTTACCATTTCATCTCTTAGCTTTTAGTGTTGTTTAAAAAGGTACGCAAGATTTAGTGTTTGCAGAGAGAGTGAGGGAGGAAGGGAGATAGGGAAGGAAGGAGAGAGAGAGAGAGAGAGAGAGAGAGAGAGAGAGGAGAGAGAGAACTCTCTCTCCTCCCTGTTTCAGCCAGTCATTAATTACATTAAAGAGTCTTCCTTCATAATGATATGCAAATAGAGCATCATGTGGCTGGTCGCGACGCAAAGTTAATCAGGCATTATGATAATTATCTCTCATCATCCATTATTAATTCAGCTTTATCTCCGGCGCGGCCGACAGTGGCAGAGACGCAGGGGCACTACTTCCCCCTCCTGCCAGTAGTCCTCGTTGGTTGTGTGGTGGCAGTGTGGTGACAGAGTGGTGGCAGCGTGGTGGCAGTGGCGGTAGGTACATTCTTCTCGCGGTTATAATTCGCCCTCCCTGAAGGCAAAACTCCTTCCCGGTAGTACTTATCTATCGTCTATCATCGCGACCTACATCTTGCTCACTGGGGCCCGTAGGCGTCGTCGTCATAGCGGCTGGCGATGAATCCGTCGCATATCGCCAGCTGACGTGGCTGGCTGGAGCGTGTGAAAGTTTCTTATCTAGTGTTGAGGAAGGCGTCTTGACAGCGCCACGTCTGTGACCCAGCCCAGCCGTGGGGGGAGGGGATGAGATGAGGGGGTGACGCCTGGCGCGTTAACGAAGAGGAAATTCTGTGAGAACCCCAGGTCTTTTAGGTAAACGTCAGGAGGCCTAATAACGTCTGGAGTACGTAACGTCTCTGCTGACGGAGGAACGTTCTGTCGCAATTGATCCCGCTCGCAGAGTCCGCTCTTCCGATTTCCGACGAAGGGGTTGCTATACCTCATCCAAACGCCTCGGGAATGAAAACTCTTTTCTAATATCAGTCATGACTAGTGATCATACTCAAGGATCGCCCCTTTGAATTTCAGGAACACTCGATTGTCTTCAGAAAAGAAAATTTGAGCAGGCAGGACACCATGGCTTGTGAGGAGAGGCAAAACGACTCCCTGTGTGAGGGAGGGAGGCAGGGAGGGAGGGTGGGTGGTCTTGCGCTCGACAGGGGGAGAGGCCAGGCAAGGGGGGGTACACTAGCCTGGGACGAGGCCCACCTGTCACCTCCTACATCCTCCTCAGGCTCTGAGAACTCCTGCTGATATGCCGCCGGCCATAAGGCGACCCGAAGTTTGCGCTCTCATGCTTACGGCTTTATCAGCGTGTCAAAATTTTCTGCCAATGCTGTACGTGTCAACTCACTCCCATGCGACGTTAAGAAGTTTTATGGATCAGAATACGTGCAAAAAAATATTTTGACCCATCACTGACCTGGCTCTTAACGTCAAGTTTATCTTCGAGTTCTGATGGAGTTCACGGCGAGGTATATTAAAGAGCACGAAGTCCTGGGCAGTGCTATCAGTGTTTGCCGAGGGCTTGGGAACCCAGCAAGGCTGGTTGCCACACCAGGGCCTTAATCTGAGCGAGCCAACGTGGGAACTGGGCCGTAAAATTTTATCATCCCTTTTGACACATTAGACTTTTACATCGTTCTGCTGATTTGCAGACGTGTTAGAGAAATCCTGATGACTTTCGCGAGTGGGGCTCTTTTCTTTTACACCATCGTATGGACAGAGTGCCAGAAATGTGTAAATTTTCTTATTTCAACAAAAGAGTAGAGGAGTCGGGAAAGGGAATACGTGAACGAGCCAAAGGAAGATGCCGCCTAAGGTAAGGTGGCGGAAGCCTTGTGAGTCTCCAATGAAGTTCTCTAGGTCGGTTAGAGCACGAGGAATGTACGTGGTCGGGGCAATGATCTGCTTCTACGAGTCTGGCATCTCGGGAACTACCACACACGAAACCTGCAACAGTTCCTCTTTGAATCTCCGTGAACCATAGCCTACCGAACACTCGTCCCCATCAAGCCACAAGGTACTGCTGACATTCCCTCAGCTAAGGGGGAAAGGCTTTCTTGGTGACATCATTCACTGAAAGGAGAGAGAGAGAGAGAGAGAGAGAGAGACATCATCAACTGATCCCTGTTGCTTCCCCAAGCTCTGTCAATACAAGGAAGGTCATCGGTTGATGTTCGTCGAGCTGAACGTGTTAAGAAAATAGGTAGAATTCGAAAGGTAACCTGGATCCCAGGCCGTTTCGCTTCCACCTGGAACCTGGGCCGTTTGGCTTCCACCTGGACGACGCCAGGCCGTTTCGCTTCCACCTTCATTGCGGTCAAGGCATATACTTTAACCATATTACTGTCACCACGCTTTTAAATTGATCCATTATTTCACGCTCGTCTCATCAGCGTAACAGTAATGATTCATCACACCTCCTATACACTGGTTACCAAAAGCTGTACCACGAAGACTCATTTTCAATTCGTAACTGTAGATGGCGCATCAAATACCTGTTGATACGATATATCATATCCGGAATTATCAGAATCACTGGGCCACATCTCGCCAAGTAATCACATGCAAAATAGAAACTGATAATAGGATGCCCCGAACAAGCATTACAAATGGGTCTAAACGACCATTAGTGGCCTGGGACAAGAGCCATCAAATGGCTATTTTGTCGTTTGTTTGGCCCAAGATATTGGCGAGTCGCCGCCCAGGTCTGGGATGGGGTGGGGTGGGGGTTGAGGGGGTGCAAGTTCCCTATCCCTGGGTTGGCGTTCGTCCCCTCTCTCTGGGGGTAATGGTGCCCTCTAGGACCTGTGGGGTGAATATCCTGATAATTCTGGGGGGTGATGGTGCGCCTTCCCCTTTCTCTGGGGTAATGTGGTTCTGTGCATGCGCGATGACTATGAAAATTTTCACGATGAGAATTCAGTGTTTTCTATACGATGAGAATTTAGTGTTTTCCATAAGTGTTGATCGGACTTGTGTTGTGTTCCTTTAGCTGTCAACACACTGGTGACACTCTTAAGTCTACCTCCTGTTGTCTCCTCTTACTGTCAAACTTTTGTTCCTTGTTCTGTCACCTGTCTTAACGTCTATGGTTATAGTTCTTCCTCTTCTCTCCAGATTTAAAAATCATTAGCAGCTAATCCTTCTCCATCCACAGGGACACCTCGAATCGGCTGAACACCTCTTCCTCGGGCAAGGAGAGCCTGCGTCCTTCTCTCCTCATGGGTTTCAGGACGCCTCCTGTCGCACCCCCGTCGAAGACCCAGGTCGTCTCCCCCTCCAGGCGGGATCGCAACAGGGTCTTCAGCATCTGAGGCTATCGGTTAACGTATCATACATCATTCATGCGTTGCATTCTATGTTAATGCGGTGATTATTATGTGTCGTGTACGATGATATGTAGTGCATGTATAATGGATTGTATGTATTAAGTGACAACCCGAAGGTGTCCCACCTCCTCGGTACAGTAAGAGACTGTGAAGGACGAATCCTTAGACACAAGTCTGTGAAGGACGAATCCTTACATACAAGTCTGTGTACAGACACGGGTGGCAAGAGGAAAGTTTCTTTCGTCTGTTGTCGAGTCAGCTCACATGTTTGGTTCATCAATATTCATAAGTTGTTTCTGCTGCCTCGCAAGCCGCCTGTCACAGCTTCGAGATGTTTGTTTGAGTAATAACAAGAGAGTGAGAGGAAAGCCTCTGATTTATTCAATGATTAAACAGACTGTGAAATATGTGGATATGAGAGAAAGAGAGAGAGAGAGAAATGCAAATAAATAAGATATAGAAACTGGAGAAGAGTAAATGTGACCATACTGAAGTTTAAACCATAAGTGAGTTGTATGGGGAGAGAGAGGGAAGAAGAAATGAAAATATCATAGGAAGAAATAAAGAAAAAGCTACAGATGTGTGGACAATACAGAGAGGAGAAACACGCGAGGATAAACTGGCCGACTCAGCTATGTTATGCCGAACGTTCGAACCGGGAAGGAGCTGCAATTCTGTGGGCATCGTGTATGTAACAGCAAGTCGTCTGTGAGGCGAGGCGGGCCGACTGTTTACGACTCCCGCAGACCAGCATGCAAATGAGGGTCGGCGGAAGGAGTAAGGGGGTGGGGGTTGGGGGCCCTCTCTCTCTCTCTCTCTTTCTCTCTCTCGAGCAGCGGCCCAAAGATGGAAACCGACCGAAGGCGAATGGAAGCAAAAATAAGGTGTTTATATACGAGGGAAGAGCCATGGTATCTGTTATCTGCTGGGGAAACAGGAGGTTCTGGCATGCACAGATCTCTTGGGTCTTCCGAGGAACTATAAAATTACAGTCTTTTGGGAAAACTGGTAATGAAATGTTAGCCTGCAGCTGTGGTGAAGTTGTTGGTTGTGGATCTGTGTGAGGAGTCCTTAGCTGTGGTGAGGTTGTTGGCTGTGGATCAGTGTGAGGAGTCCTTAGCTGTGGTGAAGTTGTTGGTTGTGGATCAGTGTGAGGAGTCCTTAGCTGTGGTTAAGTTGTTGGTTGTGGATCTGTGTGAGGAGTCCTTAGCTGTGGTGAGGTTGTTGGTGGTTGGATTACTCCTTGTGGATCTGTGGCCAGGATCATTGGATCACTGTGTGATGGTTGGAGTAGAGACAGCTGGTGGAGACAGTGGCTCCTCTCTCTCTCTCTCTCTCACACACACACACACACACACACATATACATCCCTGTCTCTCCCCTCTCACAGCCCTACCTACCTTCTGACACATCTGCCTATCCTCTCAGAGTCCTACCTCTCCCTTCTCAATAACTGCTTCTCCCCTCTCACTTCCCTGCTACCCCTCTCACATAACTGCCTTTCCCCTCTCACAATCCTGCCTCTCTCGTCTCACAGCCCTGCCTTTTCCCTCTCACAGCCTTGCATCTCGTTTTCCACAGCCCGCCTCTTCCCTATGACATCCCTGCCTCTCTTCTCTCTCACAACCCTCCATCTCCCCTCTTGTAGCCCGCTCTCCCCTCTCACAACCCTGCCTCTCCCCTCTCTCTTCGTTATTCCATTCCTGACCTCCATCTTCTCTTCCACTCTCTCATTCCCTCCCCCATCTGTTGTCACTTGACCTTTCATTGTCGAGACTCTTACTCTCCCTACTTCTGGTTCGTCTTTTATCTCCTCCCTTCTTCTTCTCACATCCTAATCTCCCTTTCTCACACACCTAACAGTTCCTAGTTACGTAGTGACACACATGCCGAGCAAAGGTAGGGAGAGATAAGCCCAGAGCTCGGCAAAAATCACGAGGAATACCCACATCTGAATCTGTTTCTGTCCATTCAGTTTGTTTACGTCGGTTAAACAAGTAATCCGCGCTTCCCCGCGCGTCCGCTTAGAGAGCGCTGCCGTCGTTTATCAATATAAACATATCACAAATGTCGTTTGACGTTAATACTTTACGCAAAAAATCCGTGGCAAACACCTCTTAGTTCCTTTAGACAAACACATACGCCCTTGACGACGAGGCGTAGTAATATCCTGCGCGTAAACAGGTCGTTCAAAAACACGCATCGGTAACCATGTACTTACGTCACGGAGTCTTTTACAACTGTGGTGGGGAGAGGGGAGTAGAGGGAGAGAGAGAGAGAGAGAGAGAGGGAGTGTAAATGTGGCGGATGTTTTACCGGGCTGGGATAATTTATGGTACATGGGTAATAACTTGCCCAGCGATATATTGTAGGAATTCATGGTACGATTTATGGAACAATTTCATGGTTCGGCGATAGGCCAGTAAACGCACTAAGTGGCTCCATTCTGTTCACGTCCCGGTCCGCTGCTGGTGGAGGGGAGGAGAGGGGGAGAGCAGAGCCGGGGTGGTGAGTGGGGGGGGAGAGAGGGGAATGGTAGGCAGGTGGGTGGGGAGAGTGGGATGGTGAGAGGGGATAGTGGGATGGTGAGTGTGGGGAGAATAAGCTGGAAATTTGGGGAGAGAAAGGCTGGGATGGCGAGAGGGCGAGGGAGAGGCAAGGGTGTTGAGAGGTGAGGGTGGAGTACTGACACAGAGACACACACACACAGACACAATAAACCATATAAACACAGACATTGAGGAGACTGAAGAAAAGGCCGAGAGAGAGAGAGAGAGGAGAGAGAGAGAGAGAGAGAGAGAGAGAGAGAGAGAGAGAGAGAGAGAGAGAGAGGTCGTTGCCAAGGTACCGCCACCCACACGTCCCTCACGATCCAAGACACACAACAGGTTTTTCCCCTCGCATGGTGTATCGAGTCACCCAGGTCCGCCAGGGTATATTATGCCCGAGCATACCATCATCCGCTGGGTGTCGGGTTGGACGTCATCCACACAATACGCTGTTGTTGACTCCCTCCTGGAAGCGTTTGCCAACACCGTGAATACCCGTAATAAGCCGACGCTTTCCTCCCCGCACTTCTCCTGGATCACTATAGACGCCACTCTCAAGGGCCCCTTCTTCATCTTCCTCTTCCCTCAACAATGGATCTTTCTTCGGGGGAGCTGGTGGACACTCTGAGGAAACGACCACCTGCAGGAAAATGTCGTCTTTCCACCTGAACGGTAAAGGCGTAGGGAGCTCTTTCTCCCGTCTCCGTGGCTAGGGCACCAGCGCGGGTGTGTGGGTTCTCCTCCGAGAGTGAACGCGAATGGACGGGGTCCTCTGATGGAGTACACTGCCGATGCTTTTCTTGCGGATGGAAAACATCTCTCTCGATGCTCGTCCGTGACCCATACTGCGCGCCAGTGAGCCACGCTCTGTAACATTATGATATAAGCTACTCTCTTCCCTCGGTATGTTAATTTCTCGTGTCTGAAACATGCCGAAGTGAAGTCTGGAACGGACTCTGAAGTTCTGGAGGCACTTCCGTTCTCAAGGGGCAGCGCGTCATTTAACGTTAGCGTCTTCATAGGGAAGCGACGCCCGTTGACACATAACATCGTCACTGACAAGAGATCGTTAATGATACTAAAATCCTTCCATTGCAAATTAGAATATCTTGGTTTCTGGGTTGTATAACCCCCCCCCCCAGTACCTTACTGTGGCACAGTGATACTCTCTGCCAGCCAAAGTGGTGCGTACTCACGTGGGTGTAGTATTGTACCGGGCTGAGACGCGTGTTCTATGTAGCCACCTGGTTGTAGTGGTTGGAATTACAAAGGTGTAGACTGCCGTCCCAAGCTAGAGTTATACAAAACTTTACATTAAGAGATGGGCGAGTCACTCTCACCCGAGGAAAGATTAGAAGTTTGGCTAAGAGGAAGGTAATGGTTCCTAATTATTTTCTTTCAAATGTACGGATCAAATGCTAATGGACAGAATCACGAGATCAAATGCTTTACATAAAATCCGTGGTTTAAAGACAGATCAAAGATTTATTTTGCACACTGGGTAATAATCTACAGGTAACTGTTTATGGATCCTTTAAGAAATCTTCAACCTATGAAGTCGACGGAGGATAAGACCCTTGAGAACGACAGTGCGATCCTCCTGTGTGATGGCCAGGCCTTTAAACTACCTCTTAAGGGCCAGCAGGACTAAGGCCACGCCAACATACCCAAGGTTCTCACTCTTTTGTGTTACGTGATCATCACCTTGAGTCCTGATATAAACCATCGCAACACAGCGCTGGTCGTCTTTCTGTGGGTGTTGTCACTGAAGTGCCACCAGCGACAGCAGGACTGCCAATATACTACCGAAGGCCCAGTGGCAGGACGGTCCCGCACCGGAGTTACACTCGTGGAAGCGCGTGTAGTTGACCTCGGTGATGGCGCACCAGTGGAGGAGACGACACTTGGCCCTGCAGACGGAGGGGTCCTCGAGGCTGACGGTGTTCGCGAAGTAGTAGCGTTCGAACAGGTACTGGGTGGTCTGTGGATGAGGTACTCGGGTCATCTAACATATTACTGATGTCGTGAGGCATTGCTGTATGATATCTAAGTTATACAACCCCAGGCTACGTCTCCACCAAGTCTAAACTCGAGGTTCTGGTGTTAAAATTTAACTTATATTAACTCCCTCATGTCTGAGGTGTATTGCAAGAATTCGACATCAGATCTAATCTTACATATTCACTGCTATACATTTTTTTTTATCACGTCCTCATTTAGTATTGCTTATATTCGACTTCTAACCATCAGGAAGTAGGAAAATCTCTTAACAGTGTAGGAATCTAGTGCTGAAAAAAATGTCGTATGTCACCAATAACTTCACAATCCAAACTGAGCCGCTGGGTTGTCACTGATCATAGTTTGATGAATCTATCTTGACGACAAGATTCTTAAGGTGCCATACTGAAACAACTACGGGCATTCTAGGCCATTTTCTAAGCACCAAACACAGCAGGAATATTTTGTAAACGTTTCGAGAAATCTGGAGTCTGGAAACATGGAGGTGGAACTCCCTCCTCTTCCAGAATAACGACCCACGTCTTTATCTCTGCCGCCAAGATCCTGGTCGTACACGGCGAATTATCTACGAGGAACGTGGGATTATCCGACACTACAAAATACGTGAGTCTGACTTACCCTCAACTTCTTGGCGAGGTCGTAGAGCGTTGTGGGGTTGATGGCCCTAAGGTTGTAGGCGGAGGTGAAGTTGTATTCCAGTTTCCACTCGGCCCTGCCCACCATGTTGGCTAACTTCAAGTCCAGGTAGTAGGTAGAGACCTCCGTCACCTGCGGACCAGAGTGGAAAAAGGCGCTTTTACACACACACACACACACGTCGCATCCAGGCATAGCCACTCGCGGCTATGGGGTCCATTCTGGCTCAGGAGGAGCGGGTATCTTAGGATCTACTTTACGTAATTTGTACACTTTTATGGACCTCCACCACTCAGGGCGGATAAACAGAACAGTACAGGTCGCTACGTCCACGTAGCTTTATTAAACTTCTGAACAGTTCATGATTCCAAAAATCGTAAATTCACGATCCTCTCCAAATTTCAATTAAGGCAAGGCTTTAATGTGGACTTTTGTCCGTGGCTGGAGCTTGTAACTTAAAAAAAAAGACAACGATTAAAAGTATTATGGAGTCTACAGAGACACGTGAGAAATCCAAGCTGCCCGGGGCTGTGTGGTACCCCTGAGGTACGTACCTCTCCTGTGATGGTGTCATAAGAGACGAGTCTGATGCCTGGGTTGTTGGCGCCAGTCTCCTTTGAGAGGGTTGAGCGCCAGGGGGTGACCCCAGGCACCAGCAGCTGGTAGGACACTGGAGACCCCGCTTTCTGAGACTTGGCATCACTGAAGAACAACCTGTGGCGTCAGAATACAAAAAAAATGATTGTTTTTATTTCAGTATAGCTTTGTCTCCGAGACACCCGCGAACATGTCGCGACTGCGATGCTTAAACTAAAGCCTGTATAATTAGACTGTCATGAGACATGCTTAGAAACCCGGAAAATCAAATCAATTTGGAATATTTCCCGTTCTAGTCAAGGCTGTGTAGAAACCAATTCAAAATGTGGCCTATTGTGTTTAGTAAATCTTAGGTCAGTAGCCTCTAAGAGACACCGGGTTAAAGTCTAACGTATGGATCAATGCAGTACATACGGGACAGGATTTTAGGTCTATATACCGCTGGAGGACCTACCTGAAGGAGTCTGTATGGTGGTGGGCGAAGAACTGGGCCTCAATAACGCTGGAGTGTTTTCGCACCATCTGGTCACCAAGGGAAGACGTCATCGTCAGATGAATTCGAAAAAAAAACGCATGAAAGTGAGAGTAATGTACCTAATCGGAATCAAGGACATGGACGCTTCAAGAATCAAAGTTCTTGAAATGGAAGACCCATGAGGAGAAGGCAGGAGAGAGAGAGACTGGATAGACTCCATCGGAGTGAAACATTACAGTGTGTTGCAAGATCTTACAATGAGCACATCAGGTAGTAATCTTCACAAAACTGACAAAATTTTCAACTCTATTTATCACAAGTAAAGGAAATGCTACTAAATGAACCTGTGAATAAAAAAAAGAGGAGCAAATCTCTTCGTTCTCTTAAGATTAGCAGATAACTGAGTTATCGGAAGACTCCCATACTACACAAACAGGTGCTTGCACTATGTAGCGTAAATCTAGCATCTCCTTTTGGGACCCAGGTAAACAAGCTCTAAGAGAAGGCACAGTGAACGACAGTACGACCCTTGAGTACGACATTTCGTATCCAAGGGTCGTACCGTCGTGCTCTGGGGTCGTATCCTCAACGTTTGATGGGTTGAGAATGTCATGAAAAGGGGGTGTCGAGCGAGCGGTGGCTTTACCTCCATGAAACGCGTGTTGTACCGTGGCTGGTACCAGTGGAAGCCTTCCCTCGTCTGCTGGTACCTTTCGAACGTTCCTGGGGGAATGTGCCCGATCAGGTACACCTGGAAAGAGAAAGTGGAGGTCACTCACAAACAGCTTGTGAGTCTGAGCTTCCCTCGCTCGTATGAAACTTCAGGGAAATAAGCATTTAATCACTCGTCCCCCTAAAAAAATTTGGTGAAAATTCGTTCATGAGTTGACCCCTTTCCCCCTAAAGCAGCGATACTGCCTGATCCTGTGAACTGACAATCTTTCTCATGACCTGGACTTGGCCTGCTAACTCGGGGACACACGGAAGGGCCACTGACCTTCCGATTCCTGGCGGCCAGCTGCCTGAGGACATCGTCCAGCCAGTCGAACTGCCCGTCGGGATCTTTGGCCACGGGGTCGTCGTCGGGCAGCAAGGCCGTGCTGTTGTTATTCTTGTACCAGATGAGGGTGTTCACTGCCACCACCGTCACGTTGCTTCCGTCCACGTCTGCCCAGTACCTGCCGCCTGTGCCACGTGATGGGGTTATGGGTCCAGCCACAGTGACCTGTTCGTCTATAGCCTACCACACTTCAACCACACTGACCTCCTCGTAGTCTACCCGTTTACTACATTTATTCTGTCTACTGTCGATTAACTCAGACTAATGCAAATGGTACAGCCCTTGAACAGGAGAACATATACGTTCCTTGGGCATGATGGTTAATCCTTCGACATGACCCTTAAAGGTCAGGCAGGTCAAAGGCCAGACTATCATACCCAAGGGTCGTGTGTCCGAGTCACATACAGATGAATATTTACAAATTGACTGTTACTGAGTATCATACAGACCACCAAGCTGTTCGTTCTGTCTGTTGGAGTTGGTTGATATATGGGTACCTGGTGGACACACTCACACACACACACACACACACACTCACACTCACACACCCACACACACACACAACAGAGAAGTTGTTGGGTGGTGAGGCAAAACCACCGCAGGGAAGAGAGAATGGTCACCTACTGGCATTGAAGGATTCGAGGGTCCTTCCGCTCAACCACCTGCTCCACAGTTCGGCAGCGTGGGTCTGGATCTCGCTCTTGCCCGGGGGTATCTGTTCGGTGAGGAGGACGCACGTGTGAAGAAGAAGGTTGTGGGAGCCTGGAGGGGAAGGAGGAGGAGGGGGAGGCTGGACTATTGGGGTTGGGGGGACGAGATCCTGAAGGTGTTGGACTACTGACGAAGATGTGGGGAGGACCTCAGAGGACCTCGGTGTGAGTCAACGAAACTAAATGGCACAATGTGGGGGAGATTGTAGGATTCCTAGGGAACAGGTGGGACCACTATCTTTGAGAATGAGAGATGGAGAACGAGCAGAGTGCCACAAGTCTGTCGGCAGAGTACAGTAGGAAAAGGGACTGGTGTCTGCCAGTCTATGGGAGGATAGAAGTAACTGGCTTTCAAAAACAAACATATCTTGACCCGGTGTATGTAAATTATTATTACAAGTTACTCACGATACATCCATAAAATATGAGAAGTGTTACGAGATTTATGTCATGAAACTTACATTATCATGCTATGGATGATAAATCTGATTCGTAAAAATATACCCTGTGGAACACTTCGATACTTAGATAAAAACAAAATCAATGAAGTGGTTAGTCAGCTAAAGGCACAAAATATTACAAAGACCCCCCTACACCTCCTCCTACCGTGGTGGACAAGGACCCACTGGCTGCTAAAATAAGCTGGTCTCTGGGGGACAGTGCTATAGACTGTGACAAGAAGGGCACATCAGCTGACCTGGTGTTTTTTTTTATTCACCTGGTACAATACTATCGCGTGTGCTGACCTGGCTCTTGGGGAAGTAGTCGTGGTTTCCGAGGACGGGGAAGACGGCGGTGTTCGGGAACGCCTGTCGCAGCTCTTCAGTCAGGTTGGCGATGATGGACACCACAGTCCAGCTGCTGAAGAACTTGTCGGGCACATGAGCAGTGTCGTCCCTGCGTGAGGGGAGAGGAGGCGGTCACCAACCAGGAGACGTCACCCCACCTTAAGATTTGGATCAAAGCGGGAATGAGACTTGGAGGGCACATTCGTCTTACTGGGACCAGAGGCCAAGCTCGTTAAACCTGACACGAAACGTTCCACGTGAGGGGACTTACCCTGTCCACAAGATGAAGTCGGGATTCGGCTGGAACTTAGCCATGGCTGCCACAGCTGACTTCACCAGGGTCGTGGGCGCGTCACACTCGTAGTCTCCGAAAATCCCGGGGGCTTTGGCGTCACCCCTGCTCTGTAGTTTCACGCTGGAGGGAGAGAACACTACTTTAGACCTCTGTCTCTTTCTCTCTCTCTCTCTTTAGCAACCCTGTGACACAGTGCTG
>JAUUDW010047426.1:1682-16148 GCA_032361385.1 Panulirus guttatus
CGCCCACCCTTTCTCTCTCTCTCTCTCTCTCTCTCTCTCTCTCTTCTAATAATGTCTTTACTACCCAGCTCTCTTTCTCTCTCTTACTTGCTCTTTCTATTCTTTCTTTATCTCTCACTTACTTCGTACCTCCCAACTACATTTCTCATTTTTCTCTCATTACTCTCTCTCCCTCCCTCTCTCTCTGTGGCTAGACACCAGGGCCGCAGACTCCTCGGTAAAAACTAGTGAGTGAACTTATGGGTGGGTGAGTCTTCTGGGAACACGACAGTAACGGCATTAAGGCTGCCACCAGCTGCCCCAACACGCTCGCCCCCAGTCAGTGCTATGCAACATTTAATCTCATTTTCTTTTTAAAATGATCTAAAAATATGCACAAGTCACGCAATGTAATGTTACTTTTCAGTACAAACAATCTTAAAAATTTGCATACATCAAGTGCAAAAAATGGGTGCAAATGAACTTCCACGGGAATGTAATATCGCGAACATTTTGCGAAGGAGACGGGATGCGTTTGACACACAAAAATCTTTCCCTCGTGCAAGGCAAAACCACAGCGAGTGGAGACAACTACAGAGTCGGAATCCTGCCAACTTGCAGCGGCGGACCGACACTATCACCGCAGCCTGGCGAAGCTTAGCAGCTTGCACGAGTCGGGAGTGTGTGTGTGTGTGTGTGAGTGGCAGTATTCCTTTAAATGACCAGGCACGGACAGCTTGCCATGTTCTATACCACTTCGCAGGGCATCGCATTATCGCCAACGCTAATTTCCCCTTTCATGTGACCGAGATAATCAAAAACGAAAACACAGAATTACATCAAAGCTTTATTCACTTCTTTAACCATAACAATGCATCAAAGAACCGAATTATGAGTTCCTTGATTAGGACAAAGAACAGATTCATGAGCTCTTCAGTCAGTACAAAGCATCAAAGTGCACGAATCAAAAGTGCTTTAATCAACACAAGAAAGGTGTTGCACGAAACACGCCGTGTTGCCTACAGCGCAGCAGTCACTGGCAGGAAATGCTATTCAAATCATATTAAACACTCCTGTGTTACGTTTCATGGCCACAGGTGAAATCTTCTTCAAGGCGTAAGCCGGATTAACTTCCACCATAAACCGATTCATAAGCGCCGTAAATTTCATATTTAAGTTATGGTTGTTAAACCACTCAATTCTTTAAGTGCCGAGACACAGATGTACGAAGTATTATAAGTATCTGATGTTGAGCCAGCAAGTTATGAGCCAAGGTCACGTTGCTGGTTACAGCGTGACTCCCGACGACGGACGGACGGGTCAAGATGTTACTCCTGACGACGGACGAACGGCTAGGGTGAAGAGTGAGCCATACTAGGCAGGCGACACAAGACAGCATAAGGGAACACGTAACAAAGCCAGTCACTAGAACCAGGACATATGTATACCACGTACGTTTGTATATTTAAGTATACTGTACTTCTACTCTCTCTCTTACACAGAGTAAAGGAAGTAGATACACATGAGTGGAGAGGAGAGCCGAGTTCTGGAGACATTATCGTTGCAAAGGAAATCCATAACCCAGGCCAGGGGGCCAGGCTTGCTCGGTACAAGTGGCCCGTGTTTGGTGAGGTGCAACATAGGAAGGAGATTTACGGTACTGCTCAGGCCAGTCTCACCTGAGCCTGATTTATATACACAAATATATTGTTGCTGTTCTTTCTATAAGGAAGCAGATAAGTACTGCTCTTATCTTCCTTATCTTCAGCGTAAAATGACATACATTCCCTCGCACTATCTCTGACGATTGGACTAAGGCGCCAGCCTTTTCTGCGACATTCGGCGCTGCACACACACATTACACCGAAGCCCACAGACATGTGTACTAACCCTACGTGTTCGTGACGAATACCTAGGCCCACCTCACCAACCCCGGGTTCGTCGAGTTCCCGTAATGATGACCTAGCCTTTCACGTAACCAATACGGGTCGGGTAAAAGGTCACGCCATCCTACCCAGGGGTCGTAGCTTGGTGCTAAAGAGGACATATAACCAATCCAGCTGTGTTTTCTTCCTTCGGTGTGGTGCCAGTGTGTGTGGGGAGGACCTCATTACCGCCATGGAGGGAGGAAGACAGGAAGGGAGAGAGGAGGAGGGGGGGGGGGATGACAGTCTCTCCCCAACCCTGTCGACACCACATGCTTCACGTGGCCTCAAATACATGACTCCTACCATTCCCAGCAGCTGTCGTCAAAGTGGTTCACCTCTTCACACAGACGGCGTAAGCTTAACGACAGATACCTCACCCAACACTCAACGTACTAATACAGCTTCATTTAATGCAAAAGGCGTTCTTAATATCTTGCCTCGTCCGTATCCCCAACAAATGCCTTCATAAGCGGTAAAGATGCCGAGAGGAAAGATGGAGCAAAAAGGGGTTCTCACAGGCCATTGCCAACATCAACAATGGTTAACTGGATCAACAGAAAGAGTCGAGTATTAAAGTCCACCGCTACTAAGGGCAGGGTAATGTTGGGGAGGCACTTATATCCTCCACCAAGGCCCGGACAGTGCTGGAGAGACACATCTTCCTCATCAAGGCCTTAGAAGTACTGGAGACACTCATCTCCGAAAGCAAGTACTTGAATAATGTTGTAGAGACATCTCCCACGTCAAGGCTCGGGAAGCGTTGGAGAGAGTTACATCCACGGTACGGGTAGCGCTGGAGAGATATCTCCCTCACCAAGGTCCGGGTTGTGTTGGAGAGTTATATTCGCCACCATGGTCCGGGTAGTGTTAGAGAGAGTTATCTCCCACACTAAGCACGAACAGTAATGAAGAAGCGGTCATCTCCAACACCAAGTCCTGGCCAGTGTTGGAGAGAAACGCATCTTCCCAACAATGCTAGGCCGTTGGAGACATTCAATTCTCCCACCAAGGGGCGTTTTGTGTTGGAAAGATCGTTATCTCCCCATCAAGACACTGAAATTGTTGAAGAATAATTATCTTCCCTACCATGATCATGAGAGTGGTGTAGAAACGTTCTCTTCCCCCAACACGACCCAAGCACTGTTGGAGAAACCGTTATCTTGCCTACAACGACTCTGGCAGTGGTGGAGAGACGGCTATTTCCTCCATCAAGGCCACAGCAATGTTGGAGGGACAGTTATCTCCCCCACCATGACCTGGGCGGCCGACACACGGCTGATAGCGCTTATCAGGCGAGTGCCACTCCAGACCAACTGTAGACGGCAGGTAATCAAATCAACCCCATTATGTTTAACAACTGTCCCAGGATAGTTTGGGGTCATTTCGGCTCAACTGTCGTTTATTGGTAGTTACAGAGTTAATGACTCGGGTTAAGACGGTTTTAAGCACTTAAATCACCAACATTAACTGTCTATTCACAGTTTAATCAGTATTAGTAAGCTTAATGGTCAATTGGACCTAGTTCATCCATTGCTAATATGATTAACGATCGTCTTCACCAGTCCTAATCACTAGCAATAAGCTGAACCATCGTCTGCACCTGGCTAATCCTCTTGAGCACAACGATATGACCAAGGGCATGTTTGCCTGACCTCTGACCTGACCCCTAAGGCACCTTAACTGGGGGAGTTTGTTGTGTTGTAAGGCGATGCCACGGTTAGTGTAAGGCGACCCCAGGGGTAGTGTAAGGTAACCCCAGTGGTAGTGTGAGGTGACAGAGAGATGGCGCTGAACTGCAGACGGGTCTCCCTGACGGGTTGGTCTGTCTGGAAAACATAATGAGACATTAAATGGAAAACTTCTTGACGAAGAGGAACTGCTCCAGTGAGAGAGCGCGCGGTTTCTGGGATGTGAAGTCGTGTGTAACGGACAGCTTAGATTTGTACGAGAAGTTGGACCTGTGGCTGGACTGCCAGAGAGCATTTGACGACCTACTCATACAGGAGGCTGGCAGGGAAGATTGATCCTCGGGTGGGAATAAGAGCGAGACTCATTCGATAGATAGATTATCTTACAACCCCTAACACCAACAGTAGTTAGGTACCCTCGCCACCTAGTCATCGGTGGTGAACACGCCCCTAGAATCAACGCAGTCATCAGTGATGAACACGCACTAAAGGATCAATACAGCGTCATCGACCCACACATCCGGTTAACACTCACTGTTATCCTACAGCCGCTGCTGCTGCTGCTGCTGCCTTCAACTCTCCCGTCGTCAACCTCTGTCTATATCTGTCTTTGTCCATCCCCATCTAAACCTACGACTGATCTGTCTGTTACTCTGTCTAAACCCTGCATCTTATCTGTTTGTTTATCTGTCTATATAATAATTTCTGTAGTAGACAGTTCTATGTTCATCTCTTACCTTAACATCTCATCCGTCAATTCATGTGTGTGTGTGTGTGCCTCTATGTCTTTTACAAGACATTTTCGCCTGAAGTGATAATGAACCAAAACGCTCACAGTCCAAGACCACATGACAAAATGTCCACCTTTGCCAAACCCGAGACCCAACACAGTTAACACACTTCTAAAAACAAACTTTACCAGAGGAAACACATTCAAATATACTTAAGCACAGAGCAATCTCCACAATTTGAACTGAAGTCACTGTACAACTTTGCAAAACGTGCTTAAAACACAAGAAAAACACTTTTTTCATGCAGTTTGCTCAAGATGAGATACAATTGCACAGTTTCTGACACGTTTACACCATGCATTCAAAACAAGACACAGAACAAAGTTTCAAACACTCAACAAAATACTGTATGATATGATATCTAGAACTACAGATCACAATATTTAGACAACGTCACTTAAACACAACGAACGGAACTTAAAACATTCAAAATGACTGAATAACACCTCATCACAAGCAACAGGGACTTCAAAATTCGCGTCTGAAAACGGAGCGTAATAACAACAAACAAACTGTGAACAGTATAACACGATGAACAAGAATGAGAACATCAGAACGAAATGAACAGGACTAACAACATATAATTAGGAGTGAAAGCACTGAACAAGACTGAGAACACTGCAATAGTGATATATGTTCAAAACAGAAAACAAGGCTGCAGGTGGTCAGTGCTGGAGAGGGGAGGTGCGCCCTCTACAGAGGATATCATGTTTAATGACAGTAATGCGTGTGGTGGGGGAACTGTGGTGTGGGACGTGAGGGTACGTGGGAAGGACAGACCTAATAATGTTTTATGACGAGGCTGTGTGTTGGAGGACAGTAACAGTAGCCCGAGCACCTAATCTTAAGTGACAGGGAAGGGATAGTAGAGCAAATGGCAGCACATCCCTACGCACCGCTCCCTCAGGATCAACAGCCAGAGAGAAAATAAGGACGCTCCCCGTAGCCACAGGAAGCCTGATTTCATAAGTGCAAACAGGAACATTTTTCTCTCGTTAAATACTGTCGCAGGAATCACTGAGGAGGCTCGAACCTGAAATCATCTGTAACGAGTTCATATGCTTACGAAGTTGAAAGGTTTGTTTTGATTTCTCATGCAGGAGTATCTAAAGATGAACGATATCACTAAAGCATGCGTCTGGCTCTTATGTAAAGCCCTCACCTTAACATACTGAGGTAGTTTATTTGTTTAAGAGTTCTACAACTTTACAGTCGAAAAATTTCAGACCACATTAGCATACAGTCTCCATCCCTGCAATTTTCGAGTGTAACGCTCTCGATATTATTTATCAATCTGAATATGTCTTTGAGACCTTCTTGAAGATGAGACTTTTCTAGAGAAAATAATTTCAGAACTTGTGTTTCTTTATGAGGTTTCTTTCATAGTGATAAATATTGTTGCATTACTTTGCATTTACCAAACTGTAATACTTTTACTACGTCACGTTTTAGAAAAGATGTGAAGACCTTCTACAGTATATCATATTAATGGATGACCAAAATATGCTATGTGATGAAGCTGTTTACACCAAAGCATAAAAAAAAACTTAAAAAGTTGTATGGTAGTCGCCAGGGTTCGAGAGATGGGGACCAATGGATGTGGAGCTCTCTTTATAATGACACAAGAGTACATACATATGGAGAGATAAGCAGAAGAGGATTCTCAAATACCCCAAATAAACTTTTCTACAGCTTTATTACAAAAACACTGCCATGTGTGATTTCCATAAAAAGAAAATGTTCCCTATAACAAAACATGACGTCCGCCACGTGCATCTTAGCAAGTGATGTACCGTCAACACACTGTGTGAGTATGTCAACACGCGGCCCTCCTCAGAGGGCTGGTGCCGGGCTTTCGTCATCCCAAGAGGCGTTCAGCAGCCCACTGTCCTCATGCGCCTTTATCAGCGCCATGCAATGCATTCGCGTCCAAAAGTCCGTTGGGGAATCCTCCACGGCGTCCACCTCCTGCTGAAGAAAGTCGTCTCCAGCTTCGACTACTTCAGCGGTCGACTCCACGGGCGAGGGCATCTTCTCGATGATGTTTCGGAACCTCTCACCCCGCAGGTTGGCAGACCAAGCCAACCCGGTGTAGGCGCACTCCAAGGCTTCTGCATCTGCGACTCTTACGCTCTTGGTGTGCACTCCTAGGCTTGTTAGGTACTTAGATATCACTTCTTTTCTTGCAGTGATGAGGTCCTTATCTAGGCAATACTCGTAATAGTGGTCAAACAGGTCTGATGACAGTACAGAGACGTCACTGGTTAGCGTCAACACCAGATGCTCCTCCAAAAACATCTTGAAGTTTTGTAACCGCGCATATCTATAATTTCCTGACGGTCCTGATCCATCTGCTGGAAGAATCCCATATTTCTCATCATCACTGGAGGGGCTTTCCTCCTCAGAGTCCTGCTCATGCGTGTGGTTTGGTCTTGAGCGAGACATAGCGGAGTCCGCTTGATGTAGCTCACAGCAATAGCAGTGGTCAAATAGAGTCTGACTGGAACTCTCTGGCGTGGCTGCATCATCATCATTAGCCGGGTGCAGTTTGGATCTGTTTCTGTGGTACGTGTGGTCACCCTGCACGTGACACTTGAAGCCGATGGGCTGCGGGGCGGGGGAGGCCGTACGTGGCCTATTGTAGCGGCGTCTGCCCCGCGGTCCTGACTCCTCGTCTTCCGGAGGGCCCCTGGCCCAGGCTAGACCCACGTAGGCGTATTTCTGGCCAACGCCATTAACGCCACCCACCCTGGCAGAGGCTTTGATACCCATCCGGGACAGGAGACGTCCCATGAAAACAACGGAGATAGGCTTCTTTTTCAAGAAGCGGCAGAAGTCTGCGTAGGCACTGTACAGATCCTCCCGCAGGACCAGATCCGCTGAACATCTGGTGATCTCACATTTCAGAGACAGAAAAGAAAAGAAAGATTTCTTCTTGGCCATCTTGTGTTCCTCATTCTGAAACTTGAACATCTTATATTACTATTATCATCATCATCATCATCAGTATTACTATCATAACTAACTTCTGTGGGAGACCTTCACCTAAGCTTGGATAATGATAGAGGTCAGGTTAGAGGCCATCTTCCCTACACACTAATCTTCACCAACTTAAATCTACTCTACAACCTTATCCTGAATACATCCTTATCATCACTATACCCTTAGGTTACCTAAAACCTCGTTTTCTTTATCTTCACTATCACACCATTAAACCTGGTGGTTTACCCTACACACACAATACCTAACTATCACTAGTAAGAGCAACGGTAAACATTTTACAGTGAAAAATACAATTACACGAACAAACATAATCAACATACAATCCAACATTATCATCAATACGCTCATAATTATTATCATACATCCTGAGGACAATATGGGACTCCAGCAGTTTCGAGGCTGCAATCCAATAAGCAGCATGGAAAGGACGGACTCATTTGGAGCGAGAAGTTCCTCGATGGGGCAGTAATCACCCCACCTCAAGTGACGATGATACAGCCCTCGTCATCGGTGATTCTTCCATTCGCGGTGTGACCAGGTGATCGGCGTCTGGCATCATTACTATGTCCGTGCCATTACACTCGGCGAGGGCAATCTGGCCAGCAGCCGCCACTGCAAACTGACAAGCACTAGGATCCCGATTTCTCTATCACGGAATAAAGTATTAAAACCGAACTGAAACTAAGCCCAGTCCTACGGGCATTGTCTGCTCACCCGGACACCCCCACAATATTCAAGACATGAAGGAAGAAATGATGATATTAGTCCAGCAAGGAAGGAGGATCTTTACAGCGACGATGGTCCAGCAGGGAACGGAAACGTATACAGTCACGTTGGTCTAGCGCAGGGCACGTAAGATGAATATTCCTCCCTATTTCTACTCGCCTATTTGTAGGGTATGGTGCGGGAGGAGGCCTACTGCAACACGGACGTTGCCAGGCGTACTAGCACGTCCCACGCGGGAGGCGCGAGTCGCGCAGCGGGGAAACGCCGTGTCAAGACCTCGGGAACTTACCTAACGAAGTAGAGCGGGAGGAGGAACGGCGCGGAGGACGGGCTACCGTACCGCTGCACCGGGAGGCAGATAGTCGTACCGTGCACCTGCAGCAGGTGCGTTCCGCACTGGTGGTGCAGCGGCGGGGGTGAGTTTGGAGGCGTTTGGCGGTGTCCGGCGTGGTAGTGTGGCGGGGGCGTCACACACGCCCACGGACACACGCCGTTGCGCTCCCCCTCTGGGATGATGGGGTTGACGCATCCTCCGCACGGAGGAGCCGAGCCCCCCCTCTGCACCGTCCGGGGGGCGGCAGGGGCGCTGCCATGGTGCCGGGACGGGTTGCCACGCCGCTCCGGCACCACCGGGTCCTTGCCAAACGCGTGCACCGGCGGGGAGTTGCCATACACGTGCACCGGCGGGGAGCTGCCGTGGCAGCAGAGGTGCGGGAATTCGCCATGGCGGTGGTGATGGTCCGAGCGTGGTGTCGGAGAGGGGGACGCGCTGCTGCCGTTCACGCAGGGCGCTGTGCAGGCCTGAGCAGCGCGGCGCTGCGGAGGCGTGGGCGGCGAGGACGGGGCAGAGAGCCGGCGGGCGGGCGGGTCTGCTGCCGGCAGGAGGTTGTCGTACAGATCCATGACGCCGCCGGCGGTCCAACACGAGGAAACGGATGGAGCAGCAGCCCAGCGGCCTCCTGGGGGAGGGCTACCGAGACCCGCGCTAGGACAGGCGGCACATCCTCGCGGCCATCCCCATCATCATCACCACCACTCTCTCCATCATCGCCATCCTGCACCCGGAGCACCAACAATAACTCCAGCACTCATCACCAACACTGCAACACCATCTGCGACTCCTGACACTGGTTACAACACTGTATTGTGATCCTAATATTTCAGCCGCCACCACCTGACCATATTATAATACTTCACTCACCACATTCTACCTCCACACATTACACACCGGTCATCAAGATCTTAGATAAAATTTCTGTCTCTTTGATCAAGCTTCTCCATAACTGTCTAAGAGTTCAACTTTTAAACTTGCTTAACGTAGTTTTGCAACGTGAAACTTGTTTAAAGAGAAGGTGATTAATAATAAGATTTTCTTTTCGTAAAAAAATAATACATTCCTTTTACCACGAAGTTACCAATGATTCATATTGGGTTAAAACATACAAACCATACGAATGGTTACCTCTACACACCTACAGGACAAAGTCCAAACCAATAGGAATTATCAGGTCTTGGAACCTGAGATTAAAGCTTGCCTCACTCGCCCTGTCCACGATGCTGGTTCTCCTTTCCTCTTCCACAGACATTACTCCAGCTTCAGCCTTGAAATGTGGCTGCTTGTACGTAACACTCGACAATCCATTACAGCACAGCACAGGTAGGCCAGGTGGTCATTTCCTCCCCTACACTGCTAAAACTTTGCAACTCCTTCCCCGTCTTTTCCAGGCCTTCACTAACATCTCCCACCAGGTTTTCCCACTCCCTCAAAAACATTATTTCATTACTCTTCTCCACTAGGAGATAAATTCCCCACTGGCACGACAGGTATGGAAGACTCTTAAACATTACCTGTAAAATCAAAAGGCGAGGCGTGTAATAAAGAGAGAACACCTCTAAACGTCCAGAACCCAAGTCTCTACCAAAGTGCCTGTAATCGTCAGAAACACCGTGGAATGCACGAGGGAGAAATCTTAAAGCCCTAGACAGGTGTTACACAGCGTACCGGCCCGGCCAGGACATGGTAGTCACGCGGCCCTGCGGGACGCGGCTTCCAACAGCTTGGTCGACCAACGACCTAATCCAGCAGCCTGGACCTAATCCAGAGAAATGGAGGAATTGACCGGTTATTTGGAACCATCTGTACTTGTGCAAGAGTTAAAAAAGAATTTTAATTCTTTTTACAATATAACAGATTTTAAAAAGTTAAAGTAAGACTATATTTGCAATCATATTCTTTAAAATCAATCTTGTTTAAAATACTGATTTTCTTTAGGAAACCAAACAAATTAAAAACGCCATAATCTCTCTCTGCACTGGAGGGTGTGGGAAGGGTTAAAAATCTCCAACGTGCCGAGCATTCCACAAATATCTCCACAATACAGGCCACTGTTAATGGCGCCCGACACCCTTCACAGAGTGAAGGCTGACCACCTGCCATTAGCTAACTACGCCGAGTCAATCTTCTGTCCGCTGCTCAGCCTTGCCAGATTAGAGAGAGAGAGAGAGAGAGAGAGAGAGAGAGAGAGAGAGAGAGAGTACTGAAGCATAAGACATATGGTCGGGTGACATAGCTTGGGCCTTGGGACCGGTCGTTAGGTGTGGCAATACGTGTCAGGGCCGAGCCACACGCTCGCGCACACACACACGCCAACATTTACCACTACATCAGCGTGCACCAGTGTCCGGTGCCAAGCAACACGGGACACCGACACAAAAAAAAAACAAGAATGCCCTCGAAATAAGAGGACAGAAATAAACCACAAAACATAAAAAAAAAGTGACAAGAAGGCAAGAAAAACGAATTAGACGATGTTATCATAGCCCGGAAAATGAAAGGAAAGGAAGATAGATTTATATAATGAGGTGAAACGCGTCGGGATGAGAGAGAGATAAAAAAAGTGAGAGAAACTGGGTCACGGATCCGTCTGCGCGGAGACGGACGACGAATTCCTCTGCCATTAGCATGGTAAGAGGAAGGGAGGCCCCCCTGAAGAGGACGGGTCTACATGTGTACAGTACACAGCTTCCTCCCCCCCTGACGCTGGTGGATACGGTGGAAACCTTCCACACCATACACAAAAGTTGGTAATAAAACACACACACATGCACACACACACACACACACACATGCACACACACACACATGCACACACACACACACACATACACACACACGAGATGGGGGCCCACGATTGTATACCTCTCTCCCCGTACAGTACGCACAAGTAAATAATCAATCACACACGTGAGGAACATAAATGCAGCGTGAGCGTGTACGGCCTGAGAACGGAACACCAGGAGCAGGTGTCCAAGATTTTTCAACCGATGGTTATCAAACCTGACGTTCACCTCGAGTGGTCTTTGGGGTCTCTTACCCACACAACTCGGAACGAGTCCAAGCTGTCGATCTGGGTCGTTGGTCAACCCAACTGTTGGAAGCCGCAGTCCGCAGCCCCACGGAACTTACCACAACCTGTCCGGTCTGGTAAACTTCGTCATTACTTATCGAGGACCTCCGCAAATGCCTGCAATCTACGTTCCCACAGCGTTTCTGATGGCTGCAGGTGTCGTGTTGTTCAGTCTTCGGCCCCGGATGGTCCAGGTATTTCATCCTACGCTTATCGCACCTTACGGACAATATCACACAGCAGCTTTACCGTGTCAAATCGGGCAATGAGACACCTTCGTACACTTTCTAACTAAAGCCATGGCTCGCGTTTGCGAGATATGAGAACGAGGAACACAAGGGGTGCAAGGCAAGGCAACAGGGGTCCTGTGCAGTTACTACAACTGGCTTTATTTACAACTACATTGTTTATCAATTTTCTGATTTTCCCGTGTAATCCCACCTTCCGCATCTCATGTGCTGTGACACCGCGGCGACATCTGTCGAAGGCTCCTTCAGGGTTTGTGTAACATCACATCCAGCATCTTGTTCGTCCTTCACTACCTCTACGAATTAAGCTTTTATGAGAGAAATCTCCCATGAGCTCGACTCAACCGCCAGACGCTGCATGTGCTGAGCGTGGCGACATCTGGGACTCAGGAAAGCAACCAACCAAGTGTAAACAAATCGTCAGCTGGGCCAGGCAGTCACCAGGTCCCCAGGGCCACCCACGCTCCGTCTCCTGCTTGATCTGTGTTTTGATCATAATTTAGTCGCGTTAATTATGAAACAACGTCAAGATATCAACTATCGGTGTCTCATACTTGTCTTAATTCACCGTACGGCGAAAACTATACCTGTACTTTACCAGGTGACATTATTCCTCGGTATTCTAATAACGATTTTCTCTCTTTTTCAGGTTAAATGAAGTATACTGGAAACTGAGAATTTATGTGGACGGGAAAATAAAGTATTAGCTCTAGGTACAGACAGGGGGTAAGCCAGGTATGCGAGTGAAGAATCAACACGTGAAGTACTCGTGGCCCGAGCGCTAAAGTTGTCAATCGTTGATGAAGGTCAGCTCAAAAGTCACCTCAAATCTATAAACGCACCTGACACGTGGCAGGAAGAAGGAAAACTATGGGTTGTTACACAAAGACGAAACAGGCGAGCAAGGGCAGCAGCTGAGCTGGGTATCTGAAGGAGGAAAATTACGTCTTTATTGACCTCGCTAACGTCAGCGGCAAACCGGCCACCACTAAAGGCAATGGAGACCGAACCATTTGGTGCAAGATGTATCAAGCGGAGGCAAATGGCGAAGGAACTGCTGTGCTGGTATCTTGCGCAAGTAATCGCTCGCCAATCAGTATCAGAGAGTCTCAGTTTCGGCGCAGTTCCATCTCTAGTGCGGCACAAGAGGAGCACCAGGAGCGGAGCACAAGAGGAGCACCACAGAGGACGGTAGTTAAAGGCGTGACACAGTACCATCACGTCAGCGACAAATGCACGCGTTCCTCCAAGGTGACATCACGGTGATTATGGGCTACTGAAGTAACAGATGGTCGAGGAGGAGGAGGAGGAGTAGGAGGTTAAGGTGGGAGGAGGAGGAAGAGGAGGCTGATATGGTGGCTATGGTGGGGGGGAGGAGGAGGAGGTTATGGTGGAAAGCAAAGCCAGACAGTAGAGAGATATGGTGTCAGTAAACATATGAAAGAATATCGAATAAATAATTTCGCGTATAAAAATTCAAATAACCAAAAAATACAAAAAAGTAATAAAAATTTTTTTTTACAACTTGCCATAATATAAATAATTTACTAACTTTTTCTATATTTATATCGTTGTTTACATCAGGCGACTCTCTCCCCTGGTCATCCAGCGGGTGACTCTCTCCCACCTAGCTACACAGCAGGTGACTCTCTCCCACCTAGCTACACAGCAGGTGACTCTCTCCCACCTAGCTACCCAGCGGGTGACTCTCTCCCACCTAGCTACCCAGCAGGTGACCAGCTATTCGCGTCTCAGCCATCAGCCGCAACATCTGGCCACCAACATTACACACCAGAGAAAGAATCCCTCCCAGCGGTAGCCGGGCACACGTGACGCGTCCACCTTACTCTCCCCAGACAACTTATCGTCTCCCCATCATGCACGCACTGCATCACGTGTACGCTCTCGTCATCTGTATGCAACACTGCCTTGGATCACGCAGAGTCCCTCCCGACTCTGGATCAAACAGCCCTGTAATAATCACATCAAAACTGTCTTAAACAGTCTCTCGTGCTCCACTAACTAACTATGGTTCACGTACAGTGCAGCGGAACACCGTCTGGTCGGATAGAAGAGACTGACGCAAGTAAATCCATCGCTGGGAAGAGCCGGTAGTTCGTCAGGTCTGAGACGAGGAAAGTCCGGAGATAATTCGTACCAGAAATAAGCAACATCAATCCACATAAAACGAGTCTGCCTCGACATGCGCCAGCCTAACTCGCCACAAACGAGCGTGAGTCGTCGCTGCTGCTAACACGGACTGGAGTTCATCTGGCGCGGGAAGGAGGAAGGCTGACCCAAAACACACCCCGGTCCTACACCAGCACGTCCCACGCGGGTGAAAGGTCCTACGACTCCCCCCCACAGTCGTCAGCCACCACAGGTATAGCTGCAGCAGCAGCAGCAGTAGCAGCAGACGTCATCTGATAACACCAAAAAGATCTTATCACTCCAGACCAACAAGGTTTTCTCCCTGGCAAAACAAACGTTCTCGAAACCACACCTCTACGTAACCCAAACCTGTTTTTTTGAAACCAGGTCTTGAACACAGTCTGTTACCGTCTCGTGTAATCAGTTTTCTTTTTTCAGTATGTGGTTTGAAAGGAAGTTTCTCGCAAGTGGTGAGAATACGAGGTTCCCGAACGGGTCATATATCATGGGATTTTACCATAACCTTCTACAGTGGAACACGTAGA
>JAUUDW010047644.1:0-16719 GCA_032361385.1 Panulirus guttatus
AGTATTAAACCTTTAACTGACAATTTTTACTTGATGGATTTAATAAACAATTTGGATTTGATATGCATTGTCCAATTTTTTCCTGCTTTTTGTGCCAAAAATTTTTTTAGTCATTTCTTGTTCTCTTATATCTTGCCAATGTTGCCTGGCCACTGCACAATCTTTATATTCCTCTTACTTCATCTCCTACTTGATTTTAACTTTTGACAGCTGTTGAACCAAGTTTCTCTCTTCTCTTGGAGTAATTATGTGTCATCCATTTTGAGTATTGTGAAAAACAGCATTAATGTCTTTTTTTCCAGACCTCTTCTGTGGTTGCTTCATTCTGATTATTTGGCTTTTAACTGACAGTTTGCCCTTGATGAATTTGTGAAACAGTGTAGGATTTGATGTACATTCTCCACATTTTTTCTCTTGCCCTTCATTCCTTATTCTTTTGTACTCATTTTGTGTTCTTGTATACTTTGAAGATATTGCCTCGCCACTACACAATCTGTATATTCCTTTACTTCATCTTCTACTTGTATTTAGCTGTTGACATCTGTTGAACCAAACCTCTCTGTCTTCTTTGAATAATTACCTGTGTGCACCTTTCTGAGATGGGTATTACTTGCTGGCCTGGATGCCACTAACTGTGTTGACCTTATAGCAAAGGTTGCTTTGGCTTGGTTGGAGTTCCATGTCTCTTGATCTACTTCATTCTCCCCATAATCATGGTTCAGTTGCTCCTGCTCTGGTGCTTGTTGCATCAGAGATAGATTGTAACAGGCTGTTAAATTTTTCCCTTCTCCTGAATCCTATACTGCTTTCATATCTGTTCAGAATCAGTGCAGAGCTGTTTTTAGAAAATTCAAGCACACCTTTAAATCAAAGTTTGCTGATATAACTTTTTTCAGTGATAACTCTTTCTGGTCCTTAACCAGAAGCATTCCAAATAGCTAATGTAATTCAACCTTCCTCCTCCCTCTTGATAGCTCTCTAAGAAATGGCAAAGCCACATCATTTTCCATAATTTTGTGTTGGATGATTTTGCAAGGGTGGCATGTGGCCACCCCCTTGATGAGAGTTCCTGAAGAAATGGGTGTCAGAGATATGGAGAGATAGTTAAGATGACTGCGTTTAGCCCCTCTCTCTTATCTCCTCCCACCGAGCCTATATCCTTTCCTATATTTTTCTTATTCACTGTCTTCCAAATACTATTCCAGCTTCAGGTCAACTAAGATTATGGCCTAGATGGCATACTTCCTTAAGTCCTAAAGGAGTGTGTCTCTGAGCTAGCTCCGATCCTTGCTTACCAATTTTGCCTTTGTCTAAAAGCCAACATTTTTTTTTCTTCCTAGAAGCATGCCTTGATGCACCCCTTTTATATAAGAGAGGAGACCGTCCTAACAATGCCAACTATTGTCCATTACTCAGACTTCTTGTATCTCCAGAGTCTTTGCAACTTCCCTTAACTTATTTTCTCAGATTCTTAGAATCTCTTTCTCTTTGTTACGATCACCAGTACAGCTTTTGTGGTTTTGTGGTACAGAGGCTTCTGGTGATCTCTCTTTTGAGACTCACTTCTATTTCTCCTATTTCAGATTTTGATGGGTCATTTGATATGGCCTTCAACATCTCCAAAGCATTTGATAATGTGTGGCATTAGTTTTTGTTTTCTAAACTTCCATCCTTTGGTTCTTTTACTTCTCCCTCTTCTCTGATGCATATCTTTCTTTCTAGATAGTTCATTGCAGTAGTTGTTGATGGAGCAACTTCCTTTTTCAGTCAACATTAGTCTCCCTTAGGGTTCTGTCCTATCACCTGCTCTCATCTCTTTATAAATGATCTCTCTTCAGTTTCTAACCCTCTCATTCTTGCACAAGTGACTCCACTTTATACAATTCATCTTATTTTCTCCTTCATACTCAAGTGCTTGTTCTCTTTCTGCTGTTATTGTATCCCCTTAACAGACTCCTGAAAAAACTGATCCATGACAACATTAAGTAGAATGTCCCTTTTTCACCAACACAGCACCAATGACTCCACAACACCATTGTTCACAGACCTTAAATAACACATTCCGAATGGTTTCAACCAACCACAGACTTTTCTCTTTCACAGTACGATTGGCAACAGATATCAGAAAGACATTTGACACTGTTTCCCAACACATCCTCAAACTTTAGGTACCTGACACTTTCCTCCATGAAAATGGCAAAAATCGATTAACCAATTTCATAGATGGCTGACAAGCCAGAGGCATTCAGAAAGGCTTCACCTTGAAAATCCTGAAACTTTAGAGTGGAGTCCCAGGGAACAGTTCCCTCTTCAGCTCTCTTCAACCTCCTGTGTAACCTCTCAACTCCCCTCACAGGCCAAACTGTGGAATTCCTGTCATGTTCAAATAACCTCATGATGACATCATAAAAGCCGAACATTACTGTTGCAACAACAGACAGGCAACATTACATCATACATTTAAAACAGATTTAGAACAAAAAGTATGCATCCCAACAGAAATGCACCATAACCATCTTAACTCCAGACAGACATGAATCCAACCTCCACCCTCCCATATCTGTGAATGTTCATCCACTTCCACTCAGCAGAACTCCAGCCATACTATATATCACACATACACTCACACACACGCGCGCGTGCGTGTGTGAAATTTACTTCCCTCATAAACATCAACACAAAGGCCATAAACAGACTGAAAGCTCTCAGAACACTTACAATCACAAGTTTTGGATAAGGAAAAGAATCCTGTAGTATCATTTTAAACTATCCTGTAGCTTCACTTTAACCTGTCAGAAGCAGGCATAACAAAACTACAAACTATGCAAAAAAAGGCCCCTCAGATTATCAATGCCTCTTGATCAACCACAAACACCTGAACACTTCAAAACTAAGAAAGACTTTTTCCAAACAATCTCATATCTCTATTCTTAGCACCCAGGTCTTTGCAACAGCCTTAACCCCCCTTCCACCTAAACCATACTATAACCTCCACCAACCCTAAGTTAAGAACAAAAAAGTTACCTCTGCTTCACACTGTAGCAATCTGACTCACAGATTACCCTTTCCCAATAAATATGCCATTGACAAAACACACGGACAATAATGATGTGACACGTGTTAAAGAACCTCCCTTTCAACCCAGTCTCAAAATCCATCCCACCAGACATATTACCATGTTTTTCAATTTCTCAAATATTTGGAAATACTTTCCCTGTCTGTTTTTACCCCTTTCTCAATTCTCTCTATATTTCAATTGGGCCCGGCCTTGATGTGAACTTTTGTCCGTGACTGGAGCCTTCAAGAAAAAAAAAACTACACACCCAGGCATTTACACAGGGTGAAAAATTATCTTACAGCTTTTTGTGTGAAACAGTATGACACCATGGATGAAGGATTTTGAGAAATGCCTGTCAGTCTAGCTTCACATTGGTATCCCTGCTTTCATTTTGGAACATATTGATTGCTAGCAACCTTTCCTGTCGTTTGCCATAATAAATGTTATATTGACTTCTCATTATGATAGAAATAACTAGAGAGGTAGCTGCCATACTTATTAGTTAACTTGTCTTATGTTCATTCATACCAACCCTACTGAGACACCATGAGTTTTATTGATCATTTTGAATGTCATCATATCCATCTAGGAAAATGCTTTTTTACTGACTGTACAAGTGACACTTGGACACCTCAAATCTTTACACCACTGCAGACACTGGTTCAACACATCACAGGACCCATAATGCCCAAGGTGCAGCTTCCTTTCAAATTGAAGACAAAGCACTTGCTCCCTAATTGTCATGCACTCCCCTCTTACAGACTAATACATCACCACACCACTTGACCTGTGGTTCCAGCTAGTGGATGTGGCCAGCTTCTTGTGGACTGTTGGAACACTGTAGAGTGGGACCTGTGCAGCATCTCGGAATGGGAAAGCAGAAGCCTGGTTGAATTCAGTTGTGATAAACTGCTTTTTCTACCTGTATCTCTTGAAATGTCACTCTTATTCCTCTGGTTAGAATCAGAACACAACAAGTTATCTTGCAAAACTGTAAACATGTTGGGCTTAACCATGTTCTCCACTCTGTCCTGGAAACCACCTAATTATCATCACAACTAATACTTTTCAAGACTGTAGATGTAGTTATTTTTCTTGTGAAAAACTGTTTCATGTCTACAGGGATTTTATTTGTCCTAGTGTGTAAAACTGTTTGCATATTTAGGCTAGCTCATTGTCCTTGTTTCAAGTAGCCATACTAAAAGCTAAAACCTTTTGTTTCATTGTTCTCCAGGCATAACTTTCCTCAAATCATTTCTTTCTTTCCACTTTGATGTTGCTGCCTTCTCCACATTTTATAGGTATTATTTCAGCTACTGTTCTCATGAGCTGTCTGACTACTGTTTTCCATAGTTTCTGTATGGAAACTAGCAACACAAAGATTGATTGTTTTTATATCTCCTTCCTTCATCAAACAGTGTAGCTGTGGAGATTTCTTCCTACCTTAATCTTTCCTTCTTTCTATAACCTTTTTACCGTTGAGTAAGATCTACAGACACATGAAGAGTGCTGATTGATTTCTTCTTTCATTTTCTCATGCACTATTTCCTCTTCACCAGAGATGGCCATGATTGGAGTATGCTTTGCCCTTGTCATGTTGATCATTTTTAAAAAAGATATGAGGGGCCACATCTCTTGTGCTGTTGTATGGTATATATGCTTGTTTGTTATGAAAGTGTGTGTGTCAGATTATTACAGATTCATTTCTTTCATGATGATACTTTATATGTAATGATATATCATAACATCCTCAGGATCATATTCTTTTTAGTATACAACTTAGAATAAGCACCTTGCAGTATAACACTATTTTTGTCGATAATTGTGGAGAAAAAATGTGTCAGCTTTTACTCACTTAGCATGACAGGATAGCAAGCTGGAATTAAAAGGTTTGTATTTACAGATGACTAATAGATTATGTTAGTATAATAGATAATACTGGATTGATTTTCTTTTCATGTAGGACCACCATTGAAAAAATCAAAAGATGAGGACCAAAAGAGTGAATACTTCAAAGCAAAGGGTGACACATTTGGTCGAATAAGATTAAAAGCTGCCGCAAAATGGAATCCACCACGCTCCCCGTTCAACCTTTTCCAGGAGTCTCTGTATCATGATCCATGGAAACTCCTTATTGGAACCATATTCCTCAACAGAACCACAGGTATGAACTAATGTGTTTTAGTGTCAGATGATCTTTGAAAAAGTTGTTTCTTTAAGCATATGATATATAATTTGGACTTATTTTTTTTTATAGTGTAGATAACATCAGCTGTCATATATATTTGATCCTGATTGCTTGATGCTTTGCATTTTCTTCTAGTGCATTAATTCAGATCACTATGAATCACATCCTCCTCCTCTGTTGGTTAATTAATTGATTATACCATCTCAGAACCCGTGTTATGGGACTCATGCAGATTGAAGGCTGTATTCTAGATAGGAGCCAGAAACCATTAGAAATGAAATGTATGAAGACATGTGGTGTAAGGAAGAGTAATCGAATAGAAAAATGATAGGGTAAGAGAGAAATGTGTTAGTAAGAGGAATATGCATTAAAGAGCTGAAGAGGGGTTGCTCAAATGGTTTGGACATACAGAGAGGATTAGTAGGGAGAGGCTTGCTAAGAGGGTATATATGTCAGAAGTGAAGTGAACAAAGGGAAAGGGAAACAAAAAAATAGGTAGAAGGAAGAAGTGAAAGATGCAGTGAGTGATCAGGACCTAAACATGCAGGAGAATGTGAGGCATGTTTAGGATACAGTGAATTGGACTGATATAGTATGCAGTGGTCAAAGTGCTGTCATTGGGTTGAACTAAGGCTTATAAAGCAATCAGGAAACCACAGAACAGTCTGTGGGACCTGATTGTGGATATTGGGCCCTGGTGTTGGTGCAGTACACATGACATTCTTTGTCAGTTCATGGTTCTACCTTGTTTGCTTGGGAAGCAGTGAGCAAGTATGAAAAAAATGAACCTTGGGTGAAATAAGGTAGGCAGTGATATAAGAACTGATTGAAGTAACATTGCAGATGAGCAGTTTGAGTATGGATGATTGAAATCATTTGCAATAGTGATTGACTTTAGAAAAAATTCTGCTTCAGCATATTCATACCAAATTGAATTTTGAGGATATACCATAGGGTAGGCGAGTTAAATCTTACTTATATAAACTCAGGAAAAGTATAGTAGATATTATTGAAGAAAACTCAGAAAGAGCATATTAGATGTTGATAAAGAAATATCAGTTTAACTGCAGGGATGATTATTTATATCAGACATGTAATACCTCAGGTGAAGAAGCTCTTGGTAAAAATATTCTCTGGAAGTTTCTTGAGAGATGGCCAACCCCAGAAGACACAGTCAGGACTTCGTGGGAAGAAATTGCTGATTTTATTCAACCTCTTGGCCTTCATGAAAAAAGAGCAAAATTGATCATTCGTTTCTCAGGTTGGTGTTAAGTTTTGATCTGGCTGTGATTATCATATTACTTTCCTTCTTGAATGCTTCTTAGTCTTTTATTTTCTGTGGTTGGGGGAATGATCATTCTTAAGATTGAGCAAAAGGTCCAGTCAGGATCTATTTTAGTCAGAAATCCTGGCTGTACAGAAAATGAACAGCAAGACATACCATACATACTTGAAATTTATGAGAGCTTTCTTTCTAGAGTTAGTCTGTCCCATGAGTTTGAGAGAATCTCCTGATCAGTAGGGGTTCCTCTAATCCCCAGTCTTTTGGCTTTCTCTCACCCTTCACTATTCACTCATTCAGAGGTTATGGCTTACCTCATTAGAGTCTGCCCTCTGCCAGTGAGCAACACCCACATGGTGATGACACTGCTAGGCATTGTAACCACCACATAATTCTCAAATCCTCAGAACTGTTTTTCTTCTTCTTCTTCTTCTTCTTCTTCTTCTTCTTCTTCTTCTTCTTTTTAAAGAAGATTGCTGAGACAGCATGGGCAACTGAGGCCTTAATCAAGGCCATCCCATTAACAGGAATGGATGGGGGCAAACAAGTGTGAATATGTACATGTGTATATGTGTATATACATGTGTATGTGGGTATATATGTATATGTTGGTATGTATATATATGTACTGTGCATATATGTGCATGTATGTATATATGTGTGTATGTGGGGGGATGGGTCTTTCTTCGTCTGTTTCCTTGCGCTACCTCGCTGACGCGGGAAACAGCGATCATGCATAATAAAAGTTCACACCAAGGAAAGGCCTTAATTGAAAAATAGAGAGATTAATGATAGGCAAAAGATGAGATTAGGGAGAGTCTTTTCAAGCTTTGGAGGAATTAAAAAAAAACCTGTCTTTCATAATGTGCCAGGTCATAGTTATTGGGAAAGACATGAGAGAGTAGAGAATTACAAAGCTTTGAGGTGTAGAGAAAGAAAAAGTTATCAGAACTGCCCACCATTGAGTTGCCAACAGCCTCACAGTAATCATGTAATGCAGCTTGCCGAATATTGTGTTGTCTAGCCAGTGATGGTGGCACATAAGTAATACCAGTAGAAGTGGGAAAATGAGCCATTGTAGTGTAAAGCAAGCAGGCCAAGTTTTGGAGTTAGCCTGGTTAAGTTTATATGTTGGACTGCTTTCCAATCAACTCTGTCAAGTAAGAGTACAGAGCTAGAATGACCCCAGATATAAGAGCAGTACTCCATATATGGACGGATCAGTCCTTCGTATAAACATCTTAGTTTACATTCTGAGGTGTGGGCAGAACAGTTCCATTCTTCCACATTTGTTGATTTACAGTATCTATATTTGCTGTCATTGTTCATCATTTTATTTATCACTCTGTTAATGTTAGGAATATGACAGGCTTTTAGTGTTTTTTCATTTGCAGATAAGCACAGAATATATATGATCATTCTTTTTAAACATATGGGCAACATGGCTCCCATCTTCCTCATTTGTTTTATTTATGTATTTATTGTATTCTTTGTTCATCATTTTCTTTATATTCAGTTAACCCTTAAATGATAGTCATCATCACACTATCCCTTAGGGAACAGTGGCCATCATCATAAATTTATCTAACTTTTCTCGCCTCTTTCTATATATCCAGCTTAGTTAATGTATCATCAATATTATGGATATGAAAAATATTAAGCTCTCATCAGCACCCCAAGAATTACAGTTTTAAGTGCATGTTCGTAGACCTCTCAGGTCTTTGTGGGAAATATGTGTTGTTAGGTGACCCAACACATATCTTGATATTTGTCAACTGGTGAGAAAAGTGAAATATGAAAATAAAAGTGGCTTAGAGTGATTTTGGCAGAAGTAAGGAGGAGGGAGGTAGCATGGAATCCTACCACCCTTGCTTGCTCTTGGCCTTTGTCATGTCATGCGAAGCAGATTACGCAGCCCTTGTGCGTAATCATAGGGATGATGGAAGCCTTTGATAACAGATGATAGCAAAGGGCTTGAATTTTCCAAGAATATTTTGACTAGGGAACTTTTATAGAGTTGGAGGTAGTATATCATGTCATGTGCAGTGTAATATTTTTACACATATTCATGCTATTCACTGCCAATATTATGCCTATGTAAGAACTCAAGAATAGTGTGTTATGCAAACAAACCAGACTTCTGTGCCCCTTCCTCTTTTTCTCGAGGTGAGGAGGGATCACCCCAGATATTGCAGCCACACCCATTGCCCCCTCCCATACTTAGTGTGCATAGTGTAATGTTTTTAGAGATTCATGTTATGCATCATAATACTATGCCTCTTTACGAAATAAGAGTAGGTTGTGACACCAAGTTCAAGAGAAAGAAAGGAACAAGATTTCTATATCTTCCCCTCTCATCTCTAGCAGCCAGACATGTCAGCCACACTCCATCCTCCCACTCACTCAGCATTTCTCCTGGCGAACACAAAGATAATGGTATTAATTTTTGTGTATTTATTTTACCTATGATCTTGAGTACTTGTTCTCGTGTACCTAATATAAGATAATTATACTCTTTTAAGAGAGCCAGTCCAATACACATGGCTGTACATTGATGATACAACTCACATTTGCACATTAGAATATTATGTATGACCCGCTTAAAACCTAAAACTTTACATGAAAAGCGTTCAAATGACCGTTGTGCTTTTGGCACAACATACAGTAGGAAAAGTATTAGTTTGGGGCGAAATTAGATGTCTTGTGATACTTTGATGCCGGTGAATAGAGGAGTTCATGTAGCCCAAGTTCTTGGCTTGTTTGCTACATTAGTGGAAACAGTTCATGAGAATGCAGACTAAGTGAGACAATATGCACAGAACATGGTGTCCTTAAGGTGCTACAAAAATCACTCTTACCATCAGTTAAGTTGAGGAGAATATGGAGTGAAATTTGAATGTTTGGACTGAAGATCAAAATCATGATAATGTCCCAGTAAGTACATTGATTATTCAACAAAAAGGTGAAGTGTTCAGCTTTCTCTGAATAAAATCTTGAAACATTCATCCTTAGATGAAGAGCCAGGCAATAAATGCTAGCCCTTTGTCTTCATAACTCCTCAGTGCCCTCCACACCTCTGATGTCCTCAACAAGTGGGATCCTGAACTGTGCCTGTTAAGTGTTATTTTTAAAATAGTACATTTAGAGATGGCCTTGATTAAGGGCTGCAGTTGCCCATGCCATCTCAGTTAACATAAAAGAAAAAAAAGATACAATTTTGTACTTTCTGATCAGATATACAGGTTTATTATATGCCTTTACTGTACTTTTATTTTCTTGACATTTTATTCATATTTGATTTCCTTCTTAGTTATAATACTGATGTACCCATTCATTCCAGGGAAGCATTTGGTGTTACTTTTTTCCATATAACATAAGTGTGTTCCAAACTAATTTTTTGTCACTGGTTTGACTTAATCATATTGGATTTTTAAACATCTTGGTGAGATTCTTGATACCATTAATTCTCAGCCCTCAGGTTCATAGGTGGAGCTGGGTCACACGTCTCCATGATACCCGAATTAACAGCTCAGTCTCAGGTTTTGATGTGTATTGGATTTTTATCAGATTTAATTACATCAAATATTTCATTTTCAGCTCTGGTGAAAATGGAGCTGGATTATTTTTCCCCATGAATTACATTGAATGCATTTTGAATTTTCCAGTCCTAGCTGTGTTAAATGATATTGCATTTAGGTCAGACTTAGTATGATTAATAATTAAAATGTTTCATATCCCATTTAAATATAGATCTGACTCGTGTATCCATACTTGTATGTACACTTAGTGTTTAGCCTTTAACTACAATGTCCGCCAAAAAACCTTGTCCACCTCCCCATACATTTTCAGTACATTGCCATCTCTCCTTTGGCCTTGGATACCATCTGCAGATGTCTGAGCATGGAATTGGAATTGTACCTGAAGTATTCTAGGTCCGTGTTTTGGGTCTGTAGAGTCTTGATCTCCTGAATGAGGTGAGGCAGTGTGAGGTGTTGCAGGAAGCAGCTGCTTGATCATGTGTTCTGAGTGCCCAGTGCACCTAGAAATCTCATGTGTATGCACATTTTCTTGCTTCTAGACAAGAGTTTGGGCTTTCTTCTCTTTAGAGAGGTAAGAGCTAACCATCTTGAAGCACAAGTGAAAAAAATACAGCACTCAGAATCAAAATTCGCAGAATGAAGTGGCAGCCAGGAAGAGTAAAGAAAGAATATTGTTCCCTTAAGATGGCTTGAGGCTCAAGAGTCACGTTGTTTGTGTTCATGCAATTAGAAATACTTGTCTCAATGACCAGATGTATGATGATTTCACAAAGGGCACCATTTGCTTGTACCCACAATAAACTTCAGTTTTGTATCGCCTCTGAAAATATATGGGGGGCAGGCTGATTTTTGTGGACACTGTATACTAAAGCGTATTAGGATTCTATCAGACTTGATAAGATTTCAAAATTAATCAAATCTCAGCTCGGGTTCAAAGATGGAATAAAATAAGTGTACATCCATATGTCATTTTTTATTTTTATCTTTGCAGACATTTATTTTATTAGAATTGCTGAGAGTATCTTTTTGGTATGGTAAGGCTTGCAGGTATGAATGTTGGTCCAGCATAGCTTAGATTAGTCTTATATTACTTGATAGGATAAGGAACCGTACGTTGTACATCTCTCTTTTATCTTAATGATGATTTATTCTAGGTACTGAAGTGGGAATCACTCCATAAGAAAGAATGTGGGCAACCTAAATTAAAATGCTTTGGTGGAAAGGCTTCAGATTACTCTCCAAGAGCTCGCATTAGAAGCTGGCTGGGGTAAGTTTTGTAAGGTTTTGTTACTACCATCGAAATTGGCTGATACAGAAAGTGGTTAAAAAGTTGCATGCATTCATTTTTCCTTCGCTTTAGTCAAATGCTTACGAATTTAGAAATGTTAATTTTTAAGCACTGTATTACTTCTTGATTCCTAACACATAATTCTTGGAAGTAGTGCTTATTGCTGGTAGAAGTTTGCATTACTCCTACAAATGATTAAATCCAGAAAGATGAATAGAGTACTTTTGTAAGTTTAAATATTAAAATGGATATAGTAACCCAGTAATTTCTGTTTTATTAGAAAACTTTGTTTCCCCCAACAATAAATTTTAATGGAAATGACCTTATGAAAATGAACCACAAGAATGTGAATCAATTGCATTAATCATACTTGGCTTTGATGCAATTAATATGGTAACATAAAAACCACTGAAAACAAAAGATTATAGAGTTCAGTATGCTACCAAAGGCTTTTTGCTTCTAAATAATATCCTCAGTGCTCAACACCTACCCTTGAATTCAAATCTTCTAACAGTATGATTTGATCATTTACTGTAAATCTGCTGCAACACTCTCTCTCTTAAGATGTATCTTTCTTCACTCATCTCATCTTCTCGTGAATAAACACTAACAGTCGCCAACCTCTTATCATCTCTGTTCATTTTGATTCACATAAGCATTTTAATTGAACACAGGTATGAGTTGCCCTTTGACCGACATGACTGGATTGTGGATCGATGTGGCAAAGACGTTCGTTACATAATTGATTACTATGATGGTGGAGCAGTTGACCCAGAGAACTACAAGTTTGCCATCTTGGATGTGCGACCAGCTATGGACTCCCTTGAGAATATATGGGACAGAATGGTTGTTGCATGGTGGCGTTGGACAAGAAGTAATGATTAAGACAAAACCCTTAATTTGTTGCAAAGCTTGAACAATTTGTGACAGTTTGGAATTGTAGATAATGTAATTAATTTGTAGGCTTTATATGATTTCTCTATTTTTGTATATACTTTAACTGTAATGCAAGGAAACTTCATAAAAGTTATATTTAGGTTATACTGCTGCGGTATCTTGATTGGCTGATACTGCATTTTAGACTATTTAAAAAGAAAATAAGAATATTCCACTACCTTAACTGAAACAAACATTACTTTTCAGTAGTAACTTAGGTAAATAGTTTTACTTTAAGAATATAAACAAGCCTATAAACTCCTTGTTGCAGTTGACAGTGCTGTTATGACCAGTATTTTCCTAAATTACATTTACCAACCTGCTTTGTGTTTGAAAAGAAGTGGCTAGAAATCAGGAGTTTGCAGGTTCTTACAGGTTATGCAACTTATTATTAGCTCATTGATCATAGATAAGACCTTGCCAGTTTTGTTTTAAGAATATTTAGTATTTTGCTGCTGGAATTAAACTCAGTTGAATGTAAATAACTATGTACAAAGTTAAGATTAAATATCCAAAATAAAGCTGTGTATCCTGAACCCCTGCACTTCCTCAGTATTTGAACTTATGAAAATTGCCTGACCCAGTTTATAGTATTATAGAATTTCTTACAATGAACAAAGTGTGTTCATAACCTTTGTTCATGAACATCATTTGATATTGTTAATCTCTTATATTCCCTGTTGTCATATCAACAAATCTCTGACTTTCAAGATGAAATTATCTTCCAAGTTTTATGAATGGATGTAACAGCAAGTATAGATAAACTGCTGAAAAAACAAAGGAATAAGCTACTGAATATAGTGACAGTTTAGAGAACAGAAAGAACAGACGACATAGGTGTGAAAAATGTGATGGTAATCAGACTGACACTTAACAGAAAGCTTACTAAAATGGTATGGCTATATGAAACATAAGTCAGATAGATGGTGCTAAATAATATCTGTGGCTAATGCTGAGGGAACACATTAACCAAAATGAGATTTGTAGGGAAAGTTTACATTATGATGGATAATTTCTGTAAATTCATCTATACCAACGTAAAGTGGCAAAAAAGAAATTTCCTTCCCCACCAACCTCATTAATGCCCTTTTTTTATCTTCCCTCTGGCTATAGACCCCTGCACTTGTATACTTTTCCTTCCATCCTCCATACCCATGCATGTAACAACAGCTGTCTCACTTTCTCCCATATTAATCAGTTCTACAAAATACTCTTTCCTTCTTCCTTTAAGTTACTCCATATGATTCAGCAACTCCCCTTCCTTACTTCTCACATTTACAATTCAACTCTTACATCCACGTGTATCCTTTTTTGCCACATTCCACTACTATTTTTTATTTTCCCTAAAATTTTTCACTCTACATTCTTCCACATATTTTCATATACTCTTTCTTTGCTTTCCTTTACCAGTGTCTTACAATTTGCTTACAAATCTTATATTCTCCCCTCCTCCTTTGCTGAAGTTCCACGGATAAATTCCTTTCAAGCAATCTACCACATGTCTTTTTCATCTCTTGCACAGTATTTCTAATTTCATCCATCCACCATGGATCTCCCCTTTCATTCTTATATCTCATAACCTTGCATCCAACTACTAATTCTACAACCTTAACAGTCTTTCTCTAGGCATTTCAAATACTTCATTCACACATGACTGCACTTTCATCAAAATTTTATGTCCATTTTTTCATACTCTTCCTTGCATTCTCTCTGACTCATCTTGCTTGCCAACACATTTACCTCTCATTCTTCCTTACACCATAACTCCACTTTTTCCTAATGCTCACCTCCACAAGAACTGCAAAATGGTCAGACTCTCTAAAGAACCCTCTCATAACTCTAGCATCCAGCACAAACTCTCATCCACTGCCACATAGTCAATCAAACCCTTTTGTTCTTCCCTAACATCATTTCTCATCCATGTATATCAATGAGAGAAGGTATTTCCAAGGAATAAACCCCTCTCAGCACAGGCATCCACAAGGTAACTTCCATTCTCATTTAACCCGAGCAATCTCCATTTACCAACTATCTTGCCAAGGTCATTGCATTCCACCTTTGCATTCATATTACCCATTACAACCACATTTTTCTACTTCACAAACTCATTTATACAGTCATTCAAATTTCTCCAGAAATGCTTCATTTCATCCTTACCTTGCACAGTCTTCATATTTACAGATGCATATGCACATACTCATGCACACTTCACAATTCCAGGCTTTCCTTTTAACCACACTATTCTTAATCTATTCCATTCATGTTCTTGCAACACCCTTCCATACTTCCAGTGAAAGCACATTTGCTCATCATTCTTTCTCTCCTCCCTGATAATCTTCATTCATTCTGGTCCATACCACTCCTCCTTCCATGCCCTTCCACAACTTGCATTCATCAGTTTCATTTTCACTCCGTACACACTGCCCAAGGATATGGGTTTCTCCAATCCCCAGCACATCTTTACTTTAACTTTTAAATTTCTCTGCAAGCTCCCTCCTTTTACTCTCACCAGTCATCCCATTAACATTCAGAGTCATTACCCCCAATCTCTCGTCCCTTTTACTCCCCGGCATAACTGATGGACTCTAGTATTGCATCGGAGCCTTTATTGCTTCACCCTCGACAGGCCACTGGCAGGGGACAACTCCAGCACAGCATTGCCAGAGGCAGCAGGGCTCTTAGATGGTCCTGAAATGTATAACTTCAGCACACCTCAAGTGTTTGTCTGTTTTAAGAATTATAAACTGATGGAGTTGGGCAATACCTCCCCTCTCTGGTTCCATCTCTAAGGCTGTACTAACAAGGTCACCACAAGAAGTTGGGGGAAGACTTGGATATTCCAGACAACTAAAGTATCCCCTTGAAGCACTGAAATCCAACTTTTCCCAGTTATTAAGCCCCGACTGTAGTAGCAGCACCTCCTCACCCAAATAGTTACGATACTGCCATTACCATAACTAACAAATGTCTAGATGGGGAGACAATTTGAATAAGACTTAGAATACGAAATAGACATACATATTGAGCATTACAGGAAGTTGTGGAGTCACAATTTTTTGAGGAAGTCAGATATATCATTGAGGTTCCTTTAAGAATGATAATCTGATGACAAACTGATGATTAACATCTAAGTATGATTTATTGTACTGAGTAAAAAAGGTAATCTCACAGAAAAGTGAATCTTGTGAACCCAGCTTCTGGTAACTTAAAACTCAAAGCAACAAGGATACATATAATGAAAAACAGGTTAATGGGACCGACACATTGAAATGGAAATATATGAAGTTGAGATTTTTTTTCATAGAAAGATAATTGCATTCCCAAATTTATTTTTATCACACAGAAAGCTGACCGAGGTGGTCCATAATACTGTAGTTTGTAATCATAAACACCAATGCATACAGATCACATAAAGCTAATCCAGCATGAACACTGCTACAACTAACTTTGAGAGTCAAACACTTGATTGGGTCTCTGGCAGTTGAGGACGACTATCATTCCATGAAGAGGCCTTCATCACTGTCCACAGTAGTGCCTTATACATACAATATATATACAGAGAAGCAATGGTGTGTTCTGTGGCTGGTCAGAAGGTGACTTGTTTTCTTTAAGTCACTTACCAGTACAGATATAAGGTTTTCATTTCCCTTAAAAAAGGTGGACGATCATAACATATCAGGCAAGGAGTTCAGTGGCTCTTTCACAGCATTATGGAAATACCTTAGAAGGTAACATATACTTTGAAGCATGGAACATAATTTTGAGTACATCTTTAATGGGGTATGTATTCATCCAGTGCATAGTTTGACTTGATTTCAATTACTGTAAGGTGCTCACTCCCTGAGTGACCATTATATTTAGGCAAGTACCATTCACTCAGTACCCATAATAGGTCATGCATTTTTATGCTGTGTATAGTGAAAAATGACTAGATAATACTGAGAAGTTTAGATATCAAGGTAACAGTGAAGAGTGTGAAAAATTAGTTAAGATAACCTTCATTTTCCAGAATTTAGAAAATGATCCAATTCAAGGGTCTTGATGTGTTGCTCGTACTGGTATGATACAGATGTAAGCCCTTCAGTTCTACAGATTTTCTAAGATTATCATCATATAAAAACTAGATAAACTTATCCTAGAGAAATACACACTGCTATGCAACAAAAAACTAACAAATACATATTTACAAAATTGAGTTAACAAAATCTAGACCATACTATTCATTATCCTTTAACAGGTATTGAACAGTAAGTTATCTGTTCAGTTAATTTGGTGTAACAAGTAAGAAAGAAGTTTTCATAACCTAAGCAAATAATTTCATACATGAAACTGCTCCCACTTAACATTTTCGTACAGGAAAATGACTGGGAAGTGATCTGTCTATGTGTTTGTGGTGACTGTCCTCGTGTCACTGATGTGTTAGGTACT
>JAUUDW010047754.1:0-16718 GCA_032361385.1 Panulirus guttatus
CTTCCTTCACTGATACCTCTTGAACAGTAAGTGACTGATGCTCAGAAATACTAGATGTTGCTTGATCTGTTTTCAGCATCAAATCTTTCACTGATCCAGGAGCGTCCTTCACCGATATTTCCTGGACGGAAATGGACTCTTGTTCTGACAATATAGAGGTTGCTTTCTCAGTCTTTGGTTTCTTTTCACTTATATCCACTGGAGCTTCCTTCACTGATACCTCTTGAACAGTAAGTGACTGATGCTCAGAAATACTAGATGTTGCTTGATCTGTTTTCAGCTTCAAATCTTTCATTGATCCAGGAGCTTCCTTCACCGATATTTCTTGGACGGAAATGGACTCTTGTTCAGACAATATAGAAGTTGCCTTATCAGTTTTGGGTTTCTTGTCAGTTAAATCTGCCGACGCTCCTTTCACAGATACTTCTTGTACGGTAAGTGACACATGAGGGGAAATAATCGATGTTGCTTGTTCTGTTTTAGGCTTTGCATCTTTCACTGACCCTGGAGCTTCTTTCACAGAGATTTCTTGGACAGAAATGGATTCCTGCTCAGACAATATTGAAGTTGCCTTCTCTGTCTTTGGCTTTTTGTCAGTTATATCTGTCGGGGCTTCCTTCGCTGTCACCTCTTGAACAGTAAGTGACTGGTGTTCAGAAATGATAGATGTTGCTTGCTCTGTTTTGGGCTTCACATCTTTCACTGACCCTGGCGCTTCTTTCACCGAAATCTCTTGAACAGCAATGGACTCTTGTTCTGAGAAAATTGAGGTTGCCTTTTCTGTCTTAGGCTTTTTCTCAGTTATATCCGTCGGCGTTTCTTTCACAGACACTTCTTGAACAGAAAGAGACTCATGAGGAGATATTACAGACACTGCTTGTTCTGTCTTAGGCTTTGCATCTTTCACCGATCCAGGAGCTTCCTTCACGGAGATTTCCTGGACGGAAATGGATTCTTGCTCAGAGAGTATCGAGGTCGCCTTCTCAGTCTTCGGTTTCTTGTCAGTCAAATCTGCCGACGCTCCCTTCACAGATACTTCTTGTATAGTAAGTGACTCATGAGGAGAAATAATAGACGTTGCTTGTTCTGTCTTAGGCTTTGCATCTTTCACTGACCCTGGGGCTTCTTTTACAGAGACTTCCTGGACTGATATAGATTCCTGCTCAGACAAGATTGAAGTTGCTTTCTCAGTCTTTGGTTTCTTATCAGTTACATCTCCCGGAGATTCCTTCACTGATACCTCTTGGACAGTGAGTGACTGATGTTGAGAAAGAATAGATGTTGCTTGTTCTGTCTTGGGTTTAACATCTTCTATTGACCCAGGAGCTTCTTTCACTGACACTTCTTGAACAGCGATTGATTCTTGCTGCGAAAGTATTGAAACCGCTTTCTCAGTCTTAGGTTTCTTGTCACTTATATCGGCTGAAGCTCCCTTGACAGTCACTTCTTGAACAGTTAGTGACTGAAGCGGGGAAATGATCGACGTTGCTTGCTCTGTCTTTGGCCTAGCTTGCTCTACGGAACCAGGAGCTTCTTTTACTGATACTTCTTGAACAGCAATGGATTCCTGCTCGGACAAGATCGACGTCGCCTTTTCTGATTTTGGTTTCTTGTCCCGCAAGTCTGTCGGGGTCTCCTTTACAGATACTTCTTGAACCGACAGCGATTCATGAGGGGAAATGATAGATGTTGCTTGTTCAGTCTTTGGCTTTATATCCTTCACGGATCCAGGAGCTTCTTTCACAGAAATTTCTTGAACAGAAATGGACTCTTGTTCAGACAATATTGATGTTGCTTTTTCGGTCTTTGGCTTCTTGTCGCTTAAGTCTGTTGGGGCTTCCTTCACAGATACTTCTTGTACAGTAAGTGATTCGTGTGGAGAGATGACAGATGTTGCCTGTTCCGTTCTAGGCTTTGCATCTTTCACTGACCCTGGGGCTTCTTTCACTGACACTTCTTGGACGGAGATTGACATTTGTTCAGACAGTATCGAAGTCGCCTTCTCAGTGTGTGGCTTCTTGTCGCTTATATCTGTGGGAGCTTCCTTAACAGATACCTCCTGAACTGTGAGTGACTCGTGTGGTGAGATGACAGATGTCGCCTGTTCTGTTTTGGGCTTTGCATCTTTCACTGATCCAGGAGCTTCTTTCACCGATACCTCTTGAACAGAAATTGATTCTTGTTCAGATAATATTGAAGTCGCTTTCTCCGTCTTTGGCTTTCGATCCTTAATGTCTCCTGGAGACTCCTTGACAGAAACCTCTTGAACAGTAAGTGATTCATGAGGAGAAATGATAGATGTAGCTTGTTCTGTCTTAGGCTTTGCATCCTTCACCGATCCAGGGGCTTCCTTCACCGACACTTCATGTACAGATATAGATTCCTGTTCAGATAATATTGAGGTTGCTTTGCCTGTTTGAGGCTTTTTGTCACTTATTTCTGCCGAGTCTCCCTTTATTGTGACCTCTTGGATAGTAAGGGACTGATGTGGAGATATGATAGACGTTGCTTGCTCAGTCTTTGGTTTTATATCCTTCACGGATCCTGGAGCCTCTTTCACTGAAATTTCTTGAACAGAAATGGATTCTTGCTCAGACAGAATCGAAGTAGCCTTCTCAGTCTTTGGCTTCTTGTCACTTATATCTGAAGGCACTTCCTTGACAGAGACCTCCTCAACAGTAAGTGATTCGTGTGGAGATATGATAGATGTTGCCTGTTCTCTCTTAGGTTTCGCATCTTTTATTGACCCAGGAGCCTCCTTAACTGACACTTCTTGAACAGAAATAGATTCTTGTTCAGAGAATATCGAGGTTGCTTTCTCCGTCTTTGGTATTTTGTCGCTGATATCTCTTGGAGACTCTTTAACAGACACCTCCTGTACAGTCAGTGATTCGTGTGGAGAAATGATAGATGTTGCCTGTTCTGTCCTCGGCTTCGCATCCTTCACTGAGCCAGGGGCCTCTTTAACTGACACTTCATGGACGGATATAGACTCCTGCTCGGATAAAATGGACGTTGCCTTTTCTTCTTTTGGTTTTCTGTCACTTATGTCTGCTGAAGCTCCCTTTACCGTCACCTCTTGCACTGTAAGGGACTGATGTGGAGAAATGATCGATGTTGCTTGTTCTGTTTTTGGTTTTGCTTCATTCACCGATCCAGGAGCCTCTTTCACAGACACCTCCTGGACTGCAATGGACTCCCGTTGAGACAGAATTGAAGTTGCCTTTTCTGTCTTCGGCTTTTTGTCCTGTATGTCCTCTGGAGACTCCTTGACAGACACCTCCTGAACAGTAAGCGATTCGTGTGGCGAAATGATAGATGTTGCTTGTTCCGACTTTGGCTTGATGTCTTTGACTGATCCAGGAGCTTCCTTGACTGATACTTCTTGGACAGAAATGGACTCTTGTTCGGAGAAGATCGAACTTGCTTTTTCTGACTTTGGTTTCTTATCTCTCAAGTCCGTAGGAACTTCTTTCACTGTTACTTCTTGAACAGTCAGAGACTCGTGTGGAGTTATGATAGAAGTAGCTTGCTCAGTCTTTGGCTTATCCTCCTTCACGGAACCAGGAGCTTCTTTCACAGATACTTCCTGGACGAAGATGGATTCCTGTTGAGACAAGACTGACGTTGCCTTATCTGTTCTTGGTTTTGAATCACTTATATCTGATGGGGATTCCTTCACAGAGACCTCCTGAACGGTAAGTGACTCGTGAGGAGAAAGCACCGATGTTGCTTGCTCTGTCCTGGGCTTCGTGTCCTTCACTTGGCCAGGAGCTTCTTTCACCGATACCTCATGAACTGAAATGGATTCCTGTTGGGACAAAATTGAAGTCGCCTTCTCTGTCTTGGGTTTCCTGTCAGCGATATCTGATGGAGCTTCCTTCACTGACACCTCTTGAACAGTAAGAGACTCGTGTGGGGAAATAACAGATGTTGCTTGTTCTGTCTTTGGCTTGGCATCTTTCACTGAGCCAGGTGCTTCCTTCACCGATATTTCCTGGACAGAGACAGACTCCTGTTCGGAGAGAATAGAGGTTGCTTTTTCAGTCTTCGGTTTCTTATCCGTTATATCCTTCGAGGCCTCCTTTACCGTAACCTCTTGAACAGTGAGTGATTCGTGTGTCGAAATGATAGATGTGGCTTGTTCAGATTTTGGCCTCGTATCCTTCACCGAGCCGGGGGCTTCCTTTACGGACACCTCCTGCACGGCGATGGACTCCTGAGGAGACAAGACTGAGGTAGCCTGTTCTGTTTTTGGCTTGGCATCTTTTATATCTCCCGGAGCTTCTTTCACACTTATCTCTTGGATAGTAAGTGATTCGTGTGGGGAAATTACGGATGATGCCGTTTCTGTCTTCGGCTTTGTATCTTTCACTGACCCTGGAGCTTCCTTGATGGACACTTCTTGAACGGAGATAGACTCCTGTTCAGACAATATTGATGTTGCCGTCTCCGTCTTCGGTTTCTTGTCGGTAATATCTTTTGGAGTTTCCTTTACAGTTACTTCTTGAACAGTTAGGGATTCGTACGGGGAAATTATAGATGTTGCTTGTCCCGTCTTTGGCTTTATGTCATCCACAGATCCAGGACTCTCCTTCACAGATATCTCCTCAACTGCTATAGACTCTTGCGGTGTTAGAATAGACTTAGCTTGCTCTGTTTTTGGTTTGTGATCTTTTATGTCCTGTGGAGACTCCTTTACACTTACCTCTTGCACAGTTATGGAATCCTGCTGCGGAAGAATGGTGTCAGCCCTTTCTTCCTTATGCTTTGAAATACGCACATTATCAGTGGACTCCTGAACTTGAGTCTGCGAAACACTGATGGATTCAGTTGGCTTAACAATGATACTAGCGTATTCTTCTTTTGTCTTTACCTTTTCGACAGCGTGTGGAGTCTCTTCGGCTGAAACCTCTGATATCTGGATCGTCTCCCTTGTGTCTGGTAGAAGCATATTAGCGGTCTCAGTTCTTCTCTTTTCCTGAGGAACAATGTGAGGAACTTCGTCTGCTGTTACCTCAGAAATAGTGACGACTTCCCTGTGATCTATAGTGGTCTTTGCCGAATGCGTCTTCTCTGGTTTGTACTCAGGCATTTGTACTGGCATCAATTGGCTTGATATTTCAGACACGGACACTGAAGTCTGATTTAGCAGTGTCTGCATGGCTTTCTCTTCCTTGGGTTTCATATGTGAAAGATCACCTGCATGAGCCTCAACTCTAGTCTCCTGAACAGAAATAGATTCCTGCTGAGGCATCACCTTCTTGGCTTTATCACCTTTCGGTTTAGACTTTGGAAGGTCTTTAGGCACCTCGTGCACTTTGACTTCCTCAACAACAAAAGATTCTTTCTGAGAAAGCACTTTCTGTGCTCTTTCTTGGGACGGAGTTCTTTGCTTGGCTGCCTTCGGGGCTTCTTCAGGTCGTACTTCCGAAACTATAACTGACTCACTTTGAGAGAAGACAGTTTTAGCTTTGTCCTCAGAGGGTTTCTTGTGCTGAACAAATCCTGGAGCCTCAGCTGTTGATGTTTCTGACACAATGACATGTGTCTGCTTGGACACCACTGGTTTTGCTCTCTCCTGAGATGGCCTTCTTTCTTTGAGAGTAACCGGTTTTTCTTCTGTCTTAACTTCAGAGATCATAACAGATTCGCGTTTAGACACATGAGCAGTAGCCTTCTCTTCTGTGGGACGTTTGATTTTAATCTCACCAGAACTTTCATGAACTTTAGTTTCTTCTATAGAGGCACACTGTTGTGGTGTTGCGATGGGTTCCGCTTTCTCCATCCTCGGTTTACTACGCTCAGTTTCCTCATAGTTTTCGGCTACAGTTACAGAGGAGACGGTAAATGTTTCATGAGGTTTAACTATAGGCGTGGCCTTACCTTCAATCCTCTTCTCTTTTAGATCTACTGGAAGTTCATCTGATTTGACTTCTGATACAGTAATATGTTCCCTTTGGTCAAGGACTGCAGAAGCCGTTAGTTCAGCTGTCTTATCGAATGTAAGAGAAGATGAGGATTCACGCAAATCAGCTTCTTCAACATGAATACTTTGTTGAGTTATATGACTTGGTTGAGCAACCGCATGAGTAGGTTTGGTGACCTCATCCAATGACTCTGTCTGATTAAGAACTGAAACTTGCGTAACAGAGATAGTTTCTTGTGTATCTAGAAGAGGGTGGGCTTGCTTAGTCTGTGGGGTGTACTTGATTGCTTCTTCGGTTACAGTCTCAACAATAGTCTCCTGAGTGCCAGAGACATGTGTAGCTTGTTCCATTACAACCTTACCGGTTGCATGTACAGGTTGTTCCGGCCTTAATATGCCTGGAAGTATATCAGGTTGCTGTTGAGTTATTTGTTTGGATGTGTGTGGGGTGAAGTGAAGTTTAGCGTGGGTGGTAGTGGGCATGTCGAGTGTAGGGATATTGCCTTCCTGCTCTGCAATGTCAGGATGGACAACATTCGCCAGGTGGAGAGGGGTAATGACTGGTTTGGCTTCCACACTGTGCACGTATGGTTTATCCGCGACATAATTTTGTTCTTTTGTTTCTGCACTAACTTCTGACACTGACAACGACTGCATTTCCTCGACTGTTGGCTGTGCTTTCATACTTTCTTGCTTTTTCTCGATCAAAATATTTCCTGCTTCGCTTACATCGTGCTGCAGCACTTCTGCTGCTTGTTGCGCGTTTACGGTAAAGCTTGCAGTCTTCTCTACAACTTTTTCAGCCTCAGCTAATTTCTGAAGACTGTCTGAAGGCTCTATATTAGTGGAGACTGCCACAACATGTCCTGGAATTCTGTGTGATTCACCAACTGAATGTTTGGGTGCGATCGTCTCGAACCCGCTCTCAGATTCATGAACCCGAACTTCCTGTACTTGTACTGTATCCTGTGGGATGACTTGACTTTTGGCTTGACTTTTCAGTGTCACCTTTTCTTCGCGGTCAGTAACGGGCGATTCAGGACGAGTTTCAGTGACCACTACGGGCTCGTGGCCAGGGGTCTGTAACTCTTTCGGCGCAACGGGAACTGGTTTTGAATCGTGATATTCCTCTTCTTTTAGATGAATCATGGCTTCACTAACAGCTGCCGCACGATGGGGTACGTGGCTAGACTCAGCTTGTTCCTCGGAGACTTTATCTATGGAAAGTTTATGTACACTTGAATCTGCTGTTACTTCAGATATTGTCACTGGATGCAAGGGCTGTGTCATGTCAGACTTTAGCGTAACTGTTGCCGGTTTTTCCATCTGCAGTATTCCTTCCTTATCTTTCGCCTGTGTTTCAGATACGGAAACTGCCTTCTGGGGTATAATGTAAGGCTTGGCCTGAGCGTCCTCTGGCTTCGTATCTTTAAAATCTTTCACTGGGGATTCTGCTCTGGTCTCACTGACCTGAATGGAAGTCTTGCCACTTTCATATTCTACGTTTGCAAGATCTTCTGCTGGCTTAACCTGCTTGTATATGCCTTCTTTTTCACTCACTCTAACATCTGAGGCGGAGGCAATCTGATGAGCGAAAAGCGATACTGACGCTGACTCTGAAGGTTGAAGCTTTTCCGCGGCCATATCTGTAGTACTAGATTCAATGCGCGTTTCTTGCACAATCAACGGTATATTCGGAGGTTGCGTTTGACTCGGTAGTGAAATTGTCGAAAACTTGCTCGACTTATGAATTCCTTCCTTCTCATGCAGGACTACTTCTGAGACCATCGCAGTTTTAGATGGAATGAGTGAACTTGTTCCTTCAGTCTTCGGTGCTGGGGCTACAAAGAGCTCTTCGGTTACAGACTGCGGGAGAGTTTCTGAAACTGTAATGGCTTCGCCTGTGCTGATGCTACCTTCAGCCTTTTGAGTTTCAGGTTTTTCCTCCTCATGCCATCCTTCCCGCTCATTTATCAAAACACCTGACGACAGCGCCACCTTTGTAGCATGGGTCAGTTCAATCTTCGCACTTTCCATGGTAGGCGCCGATTCTGGAGCGACTTTACCTGTAGCTTCCTCACTTTCTACCTCGGTTATAAGAAGAGGTTCCAGCCCTCCATTTATCTTCGACTGCAGCTGCAGCAACAAAGGCTTTGGCTCAACAAACGAACCCTCTTTCTCATGTGCATCAGTTTCGTGGATGGATACAGCTTTCTTTTCCTCAAATCCTGTGGTTGCTTCCTTGGTAGTTGGCTTTTCAGGGACTGGCATATCTTTGACAGATGACGACGCACATACCTCTTCAGTTACGATGGACTTCATACCCTCAACGAAATCGGTTTTGGCAGTAGTCAGAGGCAGCTCCTCAGGCTTATAAATTCCCTCGCCCTGTTCGGCGTGAACCTCGATAACAGAAGGCGCTTGGTAACCTTTGAAGTCTACTGATGCTGTATCTACCTCCGGTGCAGGAAGCTTGAAATCTCCCGTGCTATCCTGAATGGTGTTTTGTGTTATGTGCAGAGGAATATGGCCAGGAATTTGTTCTTCTGTCGCTTTGTGGGGATATCTAGGTATCTCTCTGAACTCTTCCTCCTTGAAGTTCACCGAGACCTCGGAAACCCTCACGGATTTCTGCGGGATCATTGACGCACTAGCCATGTCTTCAGACGGCTTCTTTTCTTTCAGGTCCCTTACTGGAGACTGAGCCTTGGTTTCACTGACTTCAAGAGAGTGTTCACTGCATTCAACCTTTCCTTCCAGCTTCACATCTGCTGCCTTGACAGGTTGGAAGTCCTTCTCCTTTTGGTGAGTCTGAGATTCCATAACTTCCAGAGCTTTTTGTGTAATAAAGCTTGTCCTTGCTGTGCTAGTAAGCAGTGCAGGTTTACTTAAGGCATCAACTGGTGACTGAACCTCAGTATCTGCAACCATTAGGGAATGGTAAGCAGTGATATCTAACCCATCAGCAAATGCTTCCATCGGGCGTTTAATCTTCAAAGGTGCTTCACTCTCTCGAACTTCTGAAGACGAAACAACTATGGAAGTATTCTTTGAATGAATAACTTCAGCATGCTCTTGCATTGTTTTCTCTTTTGATAATTCACGAACAGGTGAAACGGCTTTGACCTCCGACACAGCCAGAGCTTCTCTTTTCCCTTCCGTCTCGGTTGCATGAGCTTCAAATGGCTTATCTGCTTGGTATTCTTTAAAGGTGTCATGTTGCTGAGTTTCCATAACATTCAGGGGCATGTTTTCCATGATAGATTTTCTGGCTACTTGTTCCTTGTCTACACGAGCCTTCCATGAAGTAGCATCTTCCTGCACATCGTGACCCTGGACTGTAAGAGCCTCCAAAGTCTGGACTTCCGATGGTTTCCCTTGTTGGTGCAACATAGCAGGTTGAGTGAAAATGTCCTCTTTGTCTGCTTTGAAGGTTTCGGAAACTTGTATATGTTTCATTTCTTGGACATTTGGATGAGCCTTTTCAAAGGAATCCTTATATTTCTCCCACTGTACACTGTCTTCCTCCACCTTTGGCTCAGCAATGATCACAGCCTGAGACTCTTTGGTTACGGTTGTTTGTGTTGTGGTAGCTGTCGCGGGGGCCTTTGATTTATACTGCTCTTCGCTGTCATGAACCAGTATTTCCTGTGTTTCAGCTGCGTTCTGCCCAATAACACCGCATCTGATATTCCCATAAACATGTTCCATCTTCTTCAGATCAGCCGTGCTTTCATGAGCCAGCTGTTCTGTAACTTCTAAGATGTGTTTTGCTTCTTGATTCAGCATAACGGCCTTCTGCGTTGACTTCACTAAATCCGACAGTTGAGACAGAGACTCTTCACTTCGATGATCAGTTGTGGTCAGAGCTTCTACTGGCTCCAATTTTCCAATGGCCTTTTGCACGTCTGTTTTTTCTGTCTCAAACTGAGTACCTCCTTCTTTGGCATATACTTCAGAGACTGAAATAGAATCATGTTCCATTACCATAAGCATATGCTGAGCTGAATCTGCTGTTGCTCTTTGTGGTCTCTTCAAAGGAGATGGCTGCTCCTCTGAAAGTCTCTCAGTAACTGTAACAGAATCTCTTAAGTCCTTTGTAACAGATGCTTTAGCTTCTTCCGTTTTCTCTTCTTGCAAAACAGCACAACTGTCAACAATTTTTGTGTCGGTTACCTGAATTGGTTCTGAATGGACTAATTTGGGCTTGATGCTCTCTGTTCTCAAAGGTATCTTCTCACCTTGTCTCCAAGGAGTTGGTCGCTCCTCAGGTATACTTTCGGTGACTGTCACAGAATCTTGAAGCTCTTCAGTAACTTTAGCCTTAACCTCTTTATCCTTCTCTGTCTTAAGGGTTACATATGTTTCTCCTGTCTTTGTATCTGTGACCTGAAGTGACTCTGAATGAACTAATTCAGGTTTAATACTTTGCGTTCTGAATGGTACCTTCTCGCCTTCTCGCCAAGGTGTTGGCCGCTCCTCTGCAATCTTTTCAGTTACTGTTACGGAGTCTTGTAGACCTTCTCTAACTGTAGCTTTCACCTGTTCACCCTTTTCTGTCTTAAGGGTTACATATGAATCCTCTACCTTCGTATCAGTTACTTGAAGGGACACAGAAGGAACTAATTCAGGCTTGATTTTCTCAGTTCTGAATGGCACCTTTTCACCTTGGCGCCAAGGTGTTGGCAGTTCCTCTGGTATCTTTTCGGTGATCGTTACAGAAGCTTTAAGGTCTTCAGTCACTGTAGCCTTCACTTCTTTTCCCTTTTCTGTCTTCAGGGTTGCATATGAATCCTCTACCTTCGTATCAGTTACCTGAAGTGGTTCTGAAGGAACTAACTTAGGTTCGATGCTTTCAGTTCTGAAAGGAACTTTCTCACCCTGTCGCCAAGGTGTTGGCCGTTCCTCTGCCAGATTTTCAATTACTGTAACAGAGTCTTTAAGCTCTTCGGTGACTTTAGCCTTCACTTCTTCACCCTTTTCTGTCTTCAGGGTAACATATGTATCTTCCACTTTCGTATCGGTTACTTGAAGTGGTTGTGAAGGAACTAATTCAGGTTCGATGCTTTCAGTTCTGAAAGGAACTTTTTCACCCTTGCGCCAAGGTGTTGGCCGCTCCTCTGCCATCTTTTCAGTTACTGTTACAGAGTCTTTAAGCTCTTCTGTAACTGTTGCTTTGGCTTTTTCTTCCTTTTCAGGTTTCAGTGTAGTAAATGAATCTTCAACTTTAGTGTCAGTGACTTGTATCGATTCGGACGCGACAACATCTGGCGTAATACTGATCTGTTTCTTCAGGTGAACCTTTTCTTCTTTAACCCACGGTCTTGGTTGCTCTTGTGCATGACTTTCCGTTATGGTTAATGAGTCTTTGAAGTCATCCGACATGACAGGCTTTGCTTGCTCTTTCCTTGGTTCACTCTTTTCTAAGAGCGAAGTTTCTTCCAGTGACATTATCATGGTGTCGCTCTTTTCTTTAGACGGAGCGGGAATGGTTTCTTTGGAAATAACCTCAGATTCTGTGGATATCATGGAAGGCACAAAAGTAGGTGTTATTTTTTCGTCTTCATGAGTGTCGTGTTTGTGTACAGAAACGTGTTCCTGGGTAACACTGGACACATGGACAACAGGTTGGACAGCTGTTGAAGAGATGACCATTAGGTTTGTGGAATCGCTTGGTGTCAAATATGTTTGGGCCAGTGTCGTTGGTGCATCAGTGGGGTGTAAGTCATCGCCTACCTTAATACGACGGACATCTTGCCTCTCCTCGTCATCTTCCTCTACTTGAATGGTGCGAGATTTGAACACAGACTCTGAAGGAGACGGACCCACAAACGTTAGAGTTTCAGTAACAGAAGCTCTCTCATACTCAACTTTTGATTGTACGGCTTTACATTCGACAACCTGAGGAAGAGGCTTGAGAACACACTCGGGGAACATTTCGAGAAGATCTTTCTCCTCCTCTTTAACTACATCATGACCAGACACCGTTTCAGTGGGCAGCACGGGAACTATCTCTATATCCTGTGGCGTTGTTTTGTCATCTAAAGAACCGCGGTGGGTGGTTGGATATGTTACCTTATACTCAGTCGCGGGACTTTCCACAGAGTCATCGACCTCTACAATCTCAAGCTGTGATTTATCAGTGCTTTGTTCGGTGTCGTCTGTACTAGATATGACAGTGATTTTCTGTTGTGAAAAAACACCATCCTTTATAACTACACTTTTACGTGTCTGTGTAACGCGTTTTTGTGGAGTGACACTTTCAATATCTGAGAGAATATCCGGGAAAGTAGCCTGTGCAAAGTTCAACTGACTTGGTTCAACCTTAGGTTGTGCTTTCACGGGCTTTGTTTTGTCTAAGACCTCAACGCTTTCAGTACTCCATTCATCGGGCTTTGCCTTCTGAATATCTCTTTCTTTAGTTATCTCCTCTTCCTCCTCTATTTCTTCAACAGTAATTTTAGATTTTTCAGATCGGGTGTCAGATTCCACTTCAGGAACATGTACAGTGGGGAGACTAAATGACGACTCAAAAACTTCTTTTGGTTCGACATGCTTACCTAAAGTACTAACTCGAGTTTCCTCCTCCACCTTAGAATCTCTAGACTCCACACCAACTCCTACCATGACCTCATGTGTTAACCCATCTTCGTCAGTATGCTCGACGACACGTTGTTTAATAGTCCTGAGGGAAATCCTACGCGTTGACACCTCCCGGCTTACATTCTCGTCAACATCCACCTCAGTTCTTTCCACGTCCACAGGTTCAACGAACGGTGTGCTGCTAATTTTCTCTACTGTACCCTTATCCCTCTGATCTGGTGTAAAAGTGATCTTGGATTTCTTTGATTCAGTTTCTTCTGAAACTTCCCCCCACCCAGTGTGTTGTTGTGTGCTGAGAACTGCCGTCACATCTGAGTGTTTGGTAGTTACATCAACATCAGTCTGTTTTGAGTCTTGCTGTACTTCACTGATTCGTATGTCTTCCGTCTTCATGACTGCTGTCGGTAAGCCTGTATGGGGTGGTACAGAGGTTTGGGTTATAGGAGACATGCAGGACTCATCCTGGGAAGGGACACTAGTGACAGGATGTATAGGGGCTTTGTCCAGTTCTTTTAGAGATGTGCTAGGCTGTGTAGGTACAAGAGACTCCTGTTGCATCACAGTAATGGACTGAACAGTTGCAACACCAAGATCGGGGTAAGGTTTGAGTTCTTGTGTGACTGTAGATGTAGCAGCAGTTTCGAGAATAGGATGGATGAGCTCAGTAGTCTTATGGTCTGGTTCAAGTAAAGATGTGGATGGATACATGATTGTCAGACCTGTCTCGGATACAAGTGTTAAGGGTTGGTTAGTTGCAAAACCCAGTTCAGGAATGAGCTGTTCAGATGCATGTACTTTTTCTGGAGCCAGTGTAATGAGCTCTTCTGTGGAGAGATCGTGTTTATAAACAGATGTTGTGGGGTACATCACAGTCAGACCTACTTCAGACACAAGTGTCAAAGGCTGGGCAGTTGCATAGCCCAGTTCAGGCACAGATGTTGCTGTTGCATATGTTTTATCAGGAGTGTAAGTTATTAATTCTGTTGATTGTTCGTCTTTCTGAACAGATGTTGTGGCATACTCTACAGTCAGACCTGCTTCAGACACAAGTGTCAAAGGCTGGGCAGTTGCAAAGCCCAGTTCAGGCACAGATGTTGTTGTTGCATGTGTTTTATCAGGAGTGTATGTTATCAATTCTGTTGATTGTTCGTGTTTATGAACAGATGTTGTGGGATACACTACAGTCAGACCTACTTCAGACACAAGTGTCAAAGGCTGGGTAGTTGCATAGCCCAGTTCAGGCACAAATGTTGTTGTTGCACGACTTTCTTTTGGAAATTCTGCCATGAACTCCTCTGCATCTGAGGTATGTTCAAGAATAGATGTCGATGGATATGTTACAGTTAAACCTGCTTCATTAACCAGTGTTACAGGCTGGGATGATGCATAGTCCAACTCAGGAACAGATCGTACTGTTACACAAACTCTCTCAGGAATATGTGTAATTAATTCTTCTGTTATATCTTCATGTTTGTGTACAGAAGCAGAGGGATATATGACTTTCTGGCCTACTTCAGACACAAGTGTCACAGGCAACGTTGTTATATGATTTAGCTCAGGTACTGACTGTGATTTGGCATGGACTTGTTGAGGGACTGTTGTATTGAATTCTGTTGCTGTCTGATATTTCTCTGCTGAAGATATGGACGGGAACTTTGTGATGTAACCTGTTTCAGAAACAAGGGTAATGGGTAGGGTAGATGCGATTTCCAGATCAGTAACAGGTACAACAGTCTGTGAGGCTGTATCACTGAGATCAGTGAAGGGTGTGCTGTACAGACTGCTTGTCTCGTCCACCTCTGGCCGAGGTAATGAGTGCATCGTCGCGTGTAATAATTTATGTTTCAGTGTTGTATGTAGCGTTGATTCCTGTCTTGTTATTGTTGTAGAGGGTTTTTCCTCTTCTGAAAAAAGATGTATTGAGAGGGTCAGGTTGTGGGCGAGCTCTGAAAATTCAGACCTGTGTTTGAGAGAATGGAGGGACATGTTAGGTATATGATGAGATTGTTATGAATGTCCCAGGGAGCATAAATAATCACGTCTTGGGGGACGCAGGTAAGTGTATTATTCCCTTAGGGTGTATGGAACAGGCTAGTCCAATACAGTAAAGAAACGGGGTAAGGGTAAAGGAAAACAGCAACAGTTAAGAGGTTATGAGCGAGTGTCGCTTTTCCCAATATCCTTAGTCTCAAAGTTCCGACAAAATCATTTTTTGATGGAAAGAAACCTGGTCAACTGTACCATTCTGAATACTGTAGTAATGAAATGGCCCTATCTGATTCTGGGATACGCTAACGGAGCATTCACATTACTATGAAATACAAGATTCGACAGCGTCGAGGTATATTATAGCCAAACATACGCATGACCTTGAAGCCTAAGTCTCACAACCTTTTCACCTCATTGTCCGCTCTAAAATAGTGCGACTAATCCCTAAATGCTATACATACTGCTTGAGTAGTGCTCCGGGAGACTACCAAAACTTGCAAAAGTTTAGTGTGGTGTGACGAGTCTCTGAAACAGACAGTAGTAATGTGATCATATTCGGGATCGGTGCTGATTTAGTTTCCCTGGCAGGTTATTGCTGAGCTCAGGTTAAACAGACTGGTGGTGTGAAAGAATATACGTCGGGGACAGGGTACCGAACGCTAAGTTATGAAAGATGTAGATCTTTTGATATTAGTGATGTTGCTAAGTTACTCCTTTGGTGTTAGGATGACAAATGAAGTGAAAGGCGCGACGACGAAGAGGAGTCTAGAGACTATCGTCTAAAGCCAGTAGCGTACGTGGATATATGAGGATTTATGTGGAAGGAGAGAGAGAAGAACCGAGGGACAAAGATGTGTATAAGTCGATGAAAACATAATGAGAAATCCTTCTGAGTATATTAAGTAGCGGAAGTTGAAAAGGTCAGATCATGAATATTTGAATTAAAAAGATGCATGACAACCAAGACTTTGCTGAGAAAATCATCTTGCAACTCTGACATCAGTGTGGAGATTATACATTATATGTTTCTATCTCCACGCGATTTCCAAACGTTTATTTGGGACAGACTAAATCCGTAAGTGAAAAAAAAAATCTTCACTTGAAATCACAAGCGACAGTTTAACTGACGTAGCCGTAAAGAACCACCTGTGTAATCATGCCATACCTGTCACATAATACCAGGGCAAGTTCACATTTGATCAGGATGTACTAAGGGGCCCCATATCGTAAACTTTTTCTATCATGGATCCTTTTTAAACTTTTGCTTGCCGACTGCATTCACAGTTTCATCATTCATTCGTTCCGTTCACCAACATATCTCACACTATAGAAGTACTTCTTTGTACTTCTTTATACTTTTTCTAAGATGTATTTTACGTAAATGTTTTTCTACCTTTGCATCTTTTTCAAAGGTGTTTACTTTTGAATAAATGAACTGGTTCAAAAACACAATGGTTATGCTCAGGTCACATCTCACTCTTCTTTCTTCTGTGCTGAAACGAATATGTCCCCAAACCTCTAAATGTAATGCAGCTCTCATAATCTTGTACCGTTCTAATTCATTTCGTCTCCTAATTTACGACGAGGGAGTTTTGCACTCGTAGGGCCCCGTCTGTTGAGCATTCTCTACCGTCATACAACATCTGTGTGACTACTATTCGTGCGTTCGAGGAGAGAGCTTTACACTTGTGTTGCCCCGTCTCTTAACCTTGTACTTGAACACACACACACACACACACACACACACACAAACCTAAGCTAGATACTCAATAATCGACTATCCCCGAGGCGAAAATGGACACCTGGGTTGGGTGTAGAGCGACTGTCGCGTCGCGCCCAGTATTTGAACCCACGAGCCTATGTTGGGTGCAACTGAAAGCAGGGGCGGGAGAGCGGGCATGTGTGAGGATATGAGGTGCGGAGTGACAAGGGGCCGGCTGTGTGAGGGTGGGTGAGGCAGGTGCACACAGCGTTCAAGGTCGCTCTTTCAGTTGCAGGTGTGAGAACACCTGTGATGAAGGACTGGTGAGCGCAGGTCTGCAAGATTTGTTAGAAGAGTGTGTGAACATGACAGTGTACCAGGATGTAAAGTTGTGTTAGAAGAGTATGTAAGCATGACTGCACAAGGATTTAGCAGTGTGTTAGAAGGGTGTGTGCCAGGATATAACAGTGTCTTAGAGGGTGCGTGAGAATGACA
>JAUUDW010047865.1:0-15546 GCA_032361385.1 Panulirus guttatus
GGGAGGGAGTTTTACCTCATGGGGCCCCATCTCTTGAACATTCCCCATTATTCAGTCTTAAACCTACGTGTACTGTCTGCATTAACCACGTCCTCAGCTGTTCTATTCCATTCGTCCACCACTCTTAGATCATAAAAGTACTTCCCCAAATCTTTTTCTTAATAACTAAACTGCTCATGTCCTCTAGTTCTTGAAGCCCTGCGTATCACGAAGAGCTATTCACTATCTATGTCATCACTCTGTTTCAAAAACTTAAAAGAGGTTATGATCAGGTCACCTCTCGCCTTCTCTCTTCCACGGCGAGCAGATTTAAGGCCTCTAAGAATGTCTGGTTTATACTTCCTGACCTGTAGTCTTACCCAGTGGACGTGGTTGGCTTCCTGAGCGATGCGGAAGCCGCACGGGTGATCCTGGGGCAGGACGCCAAGGTATTCGGACATTACTGTGTTTCATCCATTGGGATTGCAGTGAAGACATCACGTCTGCAGTGCTGTTTAATCCAAGGGCTTTTATACTTTCAAGGAGACGAAAATCAATAAAGGCCCTTGGGAAGAAAGTAGGACTTTTAGGAGGCAGAAAGTTATAGAGTCGACTAGAGTGGGAACTAAAGGTTACACAGGACACTTCAAGAGGTCAAAGAAAACTACAATTTACACAGAAAAGCCTGAGTGTTTAGCACGACTGACAGAGAGCGAGGGACTGGGTGTTGGGGAACTAGTGACGAAGGAAGAGCTGAAGAAGGATGCAAATCATCTCAAGAGTTACAAAGAAGTATGAATAGCTGGGAAATGGAAAAGTATCGAAGATGAATGTTAAAGAAAATGGGGGATGTAGAGGTCAAAGAAAACGAGAAGCGAGGCAGAAAAATACAAAAAGAAAAGTTGGGGTGTAAGGCATATGGCAAATGAGACAGCCCTAGGCTCCTCCTTTATGAATTTATAATGAGGTACTTCTGTTTTTCTTCTCTGTAGCGGGCCGGATCAATGCTCATTTTTGTAGACACGAGATCCATTCCATCTCCCCACCATCCACGACTTAGGAACCCTACAACTCGCTGCCTCAAAAACGCACTTCCATCCTAACGAAAGTCGTAGACCCTCCTATCTTCCGTTCTGTCATTTTCCACTGTCTCATTAACAGGTTTTTTGTGACGCTGTCAATTAGCTTACCACTCGTCACGGAGGGTCATTTGATGCCGTTTACATGTTTCAATCTACCGAATACAACAGCTACCCTGATGAAGTCGCCTTTCTGCATAATGTAAACGAAAACTACGGTTTCTGTCCTCGGAAGAGCTCGTTCAGAACCACCTAAGCACATGACATAAACCAGGGCGACAAACTACCACCTATAACAAGACAAAGTCATCATGACAAAAGACAATAAAGCGTTAAACAAAGACACTAGTCTAAAAGGATGTAGGAAGTACTTTTACAGAACAGGTGTGACTGAATCGAACACAGTGACTGAAGACATGGTTAATACAGACAGTTTACAGAAATTAGAGTTGTACCAAAGAAATCTTTAAGGGATGAGAACTTCCTACTGTAAACGTTCCTTCCAGTACAGTACAAAATGGTAATTATAAATACACGGACCACGAACACGCTATGGACAGCAAAGACGCCATTACTTTAGTACAAGTCATTCCAACGCTGAACGAGGCAACAGAGCGCAAACCACCAATTCACGTATCATACCTACACGAGGTAAAACGTTCAAACAAGTCAGGAACAAACACAAGCCAGATTCTACAACAGCAGAAAAAAACTAACTCAAAAAAAGGAATCCTTCAAAAGTGCCTTTAAATGAGTAATCAGCTCAAAACCTCAAAAGACTCAAATCCCACAAGAACCCAAGGTCATTAGCTTCCATGACTCGAGCCCATCGGCTTCTTCGCCCCTTCTACCGACGGAGAGCAGATGACGGTACCGAAATTCTCCCCGACCCATTCGTAGGGCTCGAGCCTAAGGGCATGTAACAGGTGTTTCTTGCCCAGCCTCGTCCAAGCGTACGTGAGAGTCGGCGTATTAACGCATCGGCGCGTGACTGATGGCGTACGCACTCTCAGTGCTCATTGCCTGATAGCAGAAATCACTCGCAACGGCAAATGACTCACGTGTCGAACTCTAATCTCAAACAATCAGTGGCTAATGACGCACGCCCTCTTGAATGGTGATTGGCTGAAGGAGACCTCCGCTTGGAAGTAACTACCTGAGGACCATCTTCACCCAAACGGTTATCTGGCATTATCTTTTACCTATGACCGTCTGACTGTATCATTCCTTTTCGTGATGACTGGTTAATGACGTAGTTCCCCCCTAGGGGTAACTGGCTGTTGACGAATTCCACTTAAGCAAACACTGGTCTACAATGCTTTGCTCAACAAACACTTCAAGCAAGACTAATGTTATACAAATACATTAAAGAAATCACTTAGTAGATTGGGCTTCTACATTCTACCCCAGTTACTACTAATACCACCAGCAGTTCTCCATTCTACCCCATCTTCAACAGGAACGTTCCCAGCAACCACCGAAACCGAATCCTTCTAACAGCCAAAGAAACCAAATTGGCTATCTGAAATACGAATATCTTCTGACACAAATTAAGATCAGTATACCAGATGACAGATGACATCACGTGCCACCCAAGGTTCAGCACAAAGGTATGTTATCTGAAGACAATGTGAGCTCTGTTAACATCGTGTGGAATCATCCCAACTACAGTACAGTAAACATATGTCAAAAACCTGTGACATCTTCACATCAATAAAGACATTGTGTATTCTCATAGTATGACTTCTATACAATGACAGCTACGTAAGCATCTGTTATGAACCCGTGTTATCTTCAGAGCGACAGAGATGTGAACATCTGTCACAAACAAGTGGAAACTTCACAATGGCAGCAGTTTAGCCAATGTCAGAAACTTGTATTATCATAGTTCACCAGTTATGGAAATTCTTCTGCCTTGACCAACCCTCTGGAGGGAGTTCCCGAAGGAAAGGGGCGTTGGAGATGTAGAAAGACAGGTTGTAGTATCAAAGAAGCATTGCCTTAAATGTCTTTAACAGCTGCACAACAGTAACGGTGTTCGTTAATCGATTATGACACTCTCTGACATGTGTAACACAGCGAATATTATGCATGAAAACACTGGTATCTCCCCCCCTATAATACCAGGAATCATATATTCAAACGCTGCACAGCAGGAGTCAAAGTATCTCGGAAATATCTTGCAAAAAAAGGTATATATTAATGTTTATAACAAGTTATAGAATAGTCGTCACAAAGGACAATTCCTGGGACTTCCCAACAGAAGCTGTCATTAAAATCTTAACCCGATCTAGCCACGGGTGTTCTGTAATCTCTTCCTCAAATGGTGAGGTGACGACGTTAACGGAAGACTGGGGAGACTAAAACTATATCTCCCTTAGAGGGAGAGAAAAGTGCAAATGGTTTCTCCCCCTCGAATAATAGTAGTGTAAGCGACATCTGTCACGATCCCTCAGAATTACAGTGATCCAAGCGTCATATATAACAGAACGCTGTCAGCGAGGAGGACAATTACGGTGATTTAGCCGCTTATGTTACGGCACCTCCAGAGAGACAGTCCTGTGACCAACACCCATTACGACACCCATTACGACACCTTCGCAATGATAACATTAAGGTCGACATTCACCACCAAGGCATCTGTTTTTACAACGCCGTCGTAAAGATAATGCTATGGAGGAAATCTGTGCGACGTTCCCAGTGAGGTGATGCCTTTTCTAACACCCGTTAAGACATAGTCCAGAAGACAGATGCGATGATGACGGTAGAAAAATGACGGTATCAACATCCCTCTCTTTCATGTGCGTGAATACAGACAGGAAAATGGACAGACAGACAAAAATATGACGGTTTCAACATCCCTGTCTTTTATGTGCGTGAATACAGACAGGAAAATGGACAGACAGACAAAAATATGACGGTTTCAACATCCCTCTCTTTCATGTGCGTGAATACAGACAGGAAAATGGACAGACGGACAAAGACACATGTACATATTCACCCACACATGCACACAAGTGCGTTACCCCCCACGTACGCCGTACTTTCCCTAATGCACGTATCACAGGAACACCTTCAGTTCTATCTGGGAATCTCATACCAGTGGAAAAACGCAATACCGCTTTACATCATCAAAAGCCACAGACGACATAAAGTCCCACAGACTTTGATTATATATATATAACCTGCAGGTGTGCACGGGGCAAGACCTCGAGTCTTGGGATAATCTAGATATTTCTTACGTATCTACTAAACTGGCGTGTTTTTGTTCGTTTCATTATACGATTTTAACTTATGTAACAGCGGAATGCAAACGCTGTGTGTGCGTGTGTGTGTGTGTGTGTGTGTGTGTGTGTGTGTGTGTGTGTGTGTGTGTGTGTGTGTGTGTGTGTGTGTGTGTGTGCCGTTCTGAGCAGAGGAGAACTAATTGATTTTTCCGACAAAGGGCATTCAAAAGAATCATTCCTGGAATTTGGCACAGCGACCCTGACGGTGTACATAGTGTAAACTTCGTTATCTCGCAGTACGAATTACTGTGTGTACCCTTACTCCGATGTCTCATGGTACCTGCTTTATTTAGGTTTATGTGTTCCCTTATATGTTGACGATGGAGTGGAGTACACGGTGGTTTTTTCCTCACATGAATACGTTGCGAGTCATGACCGATGACACACAGCTCTGCTGACTGAAATTATCATCCATTTGCATGACTCATTAGAGACGTGCGCTGGTGTTCTGCAAGGAGAGGTTGCAGCTACTAACGACCCTCACCATTTATGCAAAACAAGTCTAAAAAAAAAAACACCCTTGTTTGAAGCATACAAGCAACGTCGGGAAAGTCTAGTAACATGTCTCATGTCACAGGTGAAGAAAATACTGGTCATATGGAAGAGAATGAAATCCATTCAGAAGCCAGATCTTGGAAAAATATAACTGGAAAACAAATCATCTAACAGATGCATCCATCACTTTGCTTAAATCGTTTGATCACTGTAACTTAAAAGTCGCAGTTCTACTGAAAGCTTCGAACATATTACCCACCTAAAAACTCCGTGTAATGCTTGGTATAAAGTCCCAAAGTAACCCCCATGACAGCTGTCACGCAGCACGATTCAGTCTGAAGCGACGGTCAGTCCCAACTCCCAATAAAATCCATTCCCCTTGAAGAACCCTGTCACAGTAACCTAAGCGTGGCCACTTGTGTACAAGTTGTAGGGCGAGGAGAGACAGATGACAGGACTTTCTCGAGAACTCGGTCCTGTTCCACGAAACCAACAACTGTTGCTTTGTCGTGTGTGGTGAAACTGCAGGGCCCTGACGGTCTCAGCCGGTGACTGATCCAAGAGCTAAAATTATCCAAGATGTCGTCGTTCAGGTGATAAAAAGCTGCCCATCGAGTCAACCAAGTCAGCGGCAGTTATAGATGCAGAAGCCTAGCAGTCGCTTAATTAAAAACAGGACTAAGTCGTTAAGTTGATTCAGTGACCGTGATGGATTATCTCAAGAACGAATGGAACCACAGCAAACACCTCTCTGTGAATTAAAGAAACTTCTATTCTTTGTATGAATATGAATTTATGTATATCGAGTTTTGAGACAGAGAGAGGCAAGTTCCCCCAAATAACTGATACCTCAGTGGCAACTCTAATGATAGAGAAGATGTATGCATGATCAATACACGCAAAATGCGAATTACTCCTATACTGGTCGATGAGGGATTAAGTTTGACCAATCTTCACACTGCATGACTAATATAAAGCCCATTACTCAGCAAGAATTTATAAACTAATCTTAATCTCTATCCAGTAAGGTTTCATTGAGGCATTTCGAAAATAAAGCTGTCCAGTCAAAGCCGTAACATAAACAAGGGACTGGTTATAGTCATTATAGTTGACGGGAAAAACGAGAATACAGATATGATATTCGTGTTCGACAAAGACATCATCAACTAGACATCCAGGTGACTACTCTGAGAACAGATCAGATGTACATGTCAGACACGTACGTCACTATCATTTATCTAGTCCCCTCATCATCAGTTTTTGCTGTAGATGCGTTAGTGCATGTGCTTTTGAGTGTCTATATTCACAATACCGAGTGTGATTTCTGAATCAAGCATGTTGCTAGCTGTGTTCCCCTGAGTATATCTTACACTCAGAATGGCACAGATCTGAATGTCATTGACTAAGTCTTCTGATGAGAGCCTTCCATGTGTGTTTTAGAGTCTTGATGTGCAAGACTTGCATCACTGGCAACCTGGAAGTATTGGCATGCAACTCATAACATGACTACGTTCCCTCACCCCATCCAGCGCGGCTTGCCTTCAGAAACCCACTTCATTGGAACCCATAACACCAAATATGAAGCTGCCGATTTCGCCTCATCTTTTATTCGGGATAACAATGGCAGGTCGAGATGAATAAGGTTCAATTTACACTTTCTTTCCCCTCAAAAACCCCAGCGTCGTCCGATGGCCCGATGATGGGCAGGGACTATGACTTCCACGACGTTAAGGAGTAAAGGAGATTTTCCTCTGTCCTCAAAATATAGCGACTCATCACTGCGTCTTGTGGGTTACCAACTTCCATTTGATGTGGCGACATACGAGTATAATTCCTTTATGACCTTGTTATACCAGACCATCTAAAATTCTAAAGAACTTTTCGTATAATTCCGCCAATGTGGTTGGAAATTCTATCACCTATGAGCAAGAAACTAAGTAAATACGATAAAGCGAGTAGAGAGAGAGAGAGAGAGAAGACCACCAAATGATTCACTGTAAGATGATCACGGATTAAGCTCCAGGAACAGGAAAAAAAAAAGGGTGGACACTGTATGGACATTGTGAAGGAATAATACCGCCTCTCCGTACCTGATTACCTGTTTGTTATTCATTGTACTTCCTTGTAAAAAGGGGCATTACAGCACTGCAGAAACTAATGGAGTTTCCTGTGTGCCGGCCAGAGGCGAAGAATGGAAAGTGAGAGCGTTTCTCGGAACGACTCGGTGATTGATGATATCCACGTGGGTTGCCACGATGAAACAGGGGCTTGGCTTACGCATAAGGCTCAGCTGGTGGCAGCAGTAGAAACGTGTCCAACACACTGGAGGTGCTTAGAGCGAAGTGGTCTAGGTCCTGCTGATGGATGGCACAGATGTGCTTCAGGTTCTGGTGATGATAGAAGTGTGGCCCCAGTCGTTAGCGGTTCACCACGAGATAATGAGAGACGATTCACATCCTTCGCATCGGTAATTCGGGAGATAACAAGCAAAAGGCATAAAATTCACCAAGAATAAATTCCCTTTCTTGCTCACCGGCAGAAGTCAACTGCTCTCTGGCCCTTATACAGATATACTCTTGCGTTGAAACAAGAGGCAATTGCACTACCAACTGTCCCAATTGCGCTACCAATTGTCCTGCCACGATAAAGGAATACGTATATAAATGTTTCACCTGCCTGAGCGAGGAGGAGTCAAGAAAACGAACGTCGAACCCATTTGGATATATTCAAGACCAAGTCTAATGCACCGATTCTAGGGGCCTACCAGCCTGAGCAAAACCCCACTTACTATTCCATCGTCCATGGCTTTCCTTGACCGCTTTACATGCCCTGGTTCAGCCCGGTGAAAGCACGTCGCCCCCCATACACCACAGTGACTCAACTACTTCAATCCCACGTGCGCCTCTCACTTCCAGGAATGTTTAAGTCCTAGTACCCCCATAGTCTACTTCACACCATCCTCCCATAGCCTTCTTGCCGCAACCAGGATTCGAACCTATGCACTCGACCCTGGGCAAGGGTCCCGTGAATGCGCCACGTTCAGGAACGCTAACCGATACACCACGAAAATCCATCAGAAATAATATGAAATACCGTATGTCTTTAACTTCATCAGACCACAGCTTCCGAGTGGGCTCCTTCTCTACATTTCACACCCATGAACGCGACATCAAGTCCGGCAGCAGAAGTTGCCCAAATGTATTCCTCCTGTTGGGTTCTGACTCGAAGGGATAGGAGGAAAAATAAAAAAAATATCGCGTGTGTATTGCTGTGTATGCGTGAGGTCACAACCCGGCGTGACCTGGTGCATGCCTGTGGGATTAAAAGTGCATGTGCATACGATGCATTTTTGGCTTGCAGCGTTGAAACTTTTTCAGTTGGGGGCTGCATGGCAGAATGACCCCTGTGCGTTTCACACGTAATACATCCATTATCTTTTACCTCGAGTAGTTGAACGTGTTGAAATAGAATCAGCTAGAGACCTCCTTGTGGCCTATATGGAATCTCGTCCTTTTTTATAAGACCAAGAGTGTAAATGAAACCGCATCTCGAGTCTGACCTGGAGTTAAAGAGACCACAATTGCGCGCGTAGACTCGTGGTGTAAACAACGACAAAATTCCACAAAAGGTGTTCTGGGTTTGTATAAATAATAAGCATGCAAGGAATGAGACCCTGACTTGCAACCAAATATTTCTTCGACTACGTGTACTCTTTCCTTTTATTACAGTGGTGCACTACGAGGTCTGAGACGGTGTATCCTCAATAGAACTTTCGTTGGCAGAAACATACGAGATCGATGTAGATTCCACAGTGAAACTAATGACTAGATTGCTTAACCACGGCAGGGTAATATCATGAGCTTTCTAGCCAACGCCAAAACTTTCTCACGTAATTCTACGTCGAGTCTTCTCTAAGCATGAGGCAAACTTTTAAAGTTGTGATACTTTCGAAGTAGAAGACGACTGAGTCAACAAAGCTCAAACAGAATACTTGAATTAGTATTTCCAGGGAAGAATGAGTAAAAAAGTCGAAGCTAGAAACCCTTTGTGTCAAGTGACTATGCCAGCTTATGTTAGATTTAGAAAGGCTAACCTAAATGACACCGCTTCAAAATTCATGTTCTTAAAGCATTTCAAGTGCAAGTAGAATGTCTAACTCTGAGTAATACGCGTCTGCAATTGGTGATATACGCATGTTAATCAATGGAAAAGTATGACTGTATTATAAAAATGGAAATGTGAATAGAAATTGCAACTGTCAGCAGAGCATGGGGTAAAGAACTTCACTTTTAGGACTCAGTAATTTACAGAATGGTAACCCGAAATATTTTCCAAATTATGTCCCCTCTCTTACTGGCGTTTTATATATCATTCCAACCGGACACACTTTTATACCAATGGCGTCTGAGCTTCGTCTCTTCCTAGTATATCAACTGACTGTTCTAAAGTCAAAATTTTTACTCTTGTATCTCCCCTGACGATGTGATCATTACACGAAAGTGCACTCGGGAACTCATCGTGTTTCATTTTCCCCGTGGTTATCAGCAAATAACACGAAACAAAGTCACCTCAGAGGTCACACGATGTATTGACAAGACGCGTTACTTTCTAAGAGCTCCTTGCACTTTTTCGAGGGTAAAATCACGCCACAATTCATCCAGCTACACTTCTAAAAAGATAGTTACCGCCACATATACACTAAGCCGATGAAATACCGTCATCATGAGTCGTGAACACTCCTGTTGCCAGTCCTTTTTAACCAGGCTATGCACCCTAGTAACCGAAATAAACAATAGAATTGCACTATGCGCTGCATGTCACAGAACCCAGCACTTCCATTTATTTCACATACTGTCAGGTCAAACAAAGAATATTTTTCTTACCCCCCTTTACGCATTTTGTTTATTCAACAGGACACGAGCATTTTATTTCTGAGAAAGACAGCAAAAAAAGAGACTGAAAAAAAATTAATCCAGCGATGCACAGATATGCAAATGTAAAGATATACAGAAATAGAAAAAATGTATATACACACTGAAGGAAGCAGAGTGAAAAATTTTTCAGGGACGGGAAAACAAATGACTGTTGTACTGTTGACCCTTCCCGTTACGTAACAGATTCCCAAAACACTGTTATCGACGCATATAACCCCCACTCTTTCGCTCCCTTTCTTTAATTCCCGTTCACTAATTAGTAACTCATTAGGTAGAGGCAGTTAATAGGGACATTAGGTAAGTGCCTCTGCAAACACTGCTTTAGACTTGCCCTCTGCCAGTGGCCTGTTCAGAGCGAGGCACTGAAGTCTAAGAAGTGGCGCTGGAGTTCACCAGTTATGGAGAGACTACTGCCCTGGGCCACCCCCCTTGTGGGAGTCCCAGAAGGGACCAGGCATCAGAGATATAGACATATAGCTATACAGATAGATCGTGATCAATAACCACTGGTGTCTACTGCGCACCATATCCCCTCTGGCTAGCTGCTAAATCTTCGAATACGATGATTCTGTTAACGATAGCGAGACTAAGAACGATATCGTATCGTCTACTGCGGTTGCTTAAGCCCCCAACCCCATCACGCTTTTGCGATAGGATTTTAACTCAGAATTTCTCATCGTCCTGCAGGATTGCCACGCAGGTCCTGGACAGGTTCGAAGCGAGTTAAGTATGAGAACTATCGCGCTCAAGTTGCTCAGTAGCAATGGAAACTTAATCGCCACAAACAGTCTCCACTTTAAGAATAACGACCGCTGCGAGATTTCCTCCTTTCCAGGAAGAGCCAAACTATGGAATTCCCTCTTTTCTTTCGTCTTTCCCTAAGCTTTCCATAATCTCCCTACCATTACAAGTCCGGGAGTACCAACACCTCGGAAACTGTGATTAATTTCGCCATTCTCTTTCTAATACCCTTGACACGTCTTTCGTCCTCATGGTCATGACTGAGCCACGCTCTGCCCGAGCCATGTCGATCAACAGGAAAAAAAAAAAAGGCTGATCACAGTCGAAAGCGACATCATTTTCTCCAAGACTTAACCCCGAGCTTATATGCTCTGTGTAGAGAAAGGAATAAAAAAGGCTTAGACTCCAGACCTTTTTTTTCATACCCATGTAATAGCTATTTGTGGCAAAAAAAAAAAAGAAATCCCCCATTCCTACGTTTGTTTACACCTGTAGGGGATGATGGGGGGTGTAGTGAAGATGACTAAAGACCTGGTTCCTCGGGCAAAATCCGGCTCAGAAACACTATATCAGAGAGACTGGGGATTGGGGTTGAATGGAAGGCCTTTTATGTAGGGACGTTTGGCATGAATCTAGACCCATCAAGTCTCAACTTACGACTCAACTTTAGAGTATGCAAAGAGAAGAATCAAGACAGAAGATCACGTTGCGTTTAACGACACTGACTCCACGATGAGAATGCGTGTGGATGAAGTCCTGGAATTACACTGTATGTACAAGATAAACACCATAACACTGGAACTGGAGTGATGATGACAGAAAGAGACGATTAAATATGAATCATTAATCCGCCCTAAAAGTGGGGCTCAAGAAAATGGCCTGATATGACAGGGGGAAAACGCTAGACTGTCATATTAATATTTAATTCGTTATCAAATGTGAGATGTCCTCTCCCTTCCGCCTCGATAAATTTCCAGAGGGGGGCCCTTGCAAAATTAGAATTCCTTGAATTTTTGTGCCTCAAAGAGGTGGTCTCTTTTCGAGGTTGACCTTCTCTCAAAAGGCTCTTAAGGCTTTGGGTAAAGCCCCAATTCCTCTCTCTCTCTCTCTTTCTCTCTCTCTTTCTCATGCCGAAGACCATGGAAGTCTAGTAGCTCGACGCAATAAATGAATGATACAGAAATTTCGACAGGTACATACTCACGAAGCGACCGCTGCCCAGTCTTCCCTCTTGCTTCGTGTACATACTTAATGAATGACTTTCGTAAAAATGTCAGGCAGGCTACAACGAACCACGGTAATACATACTAGATTCCTTGAAAATACGAAGTAGTGAATAACCGTAAACTACCAACAGGGCGGGAACTCATAATGCAATAAGAGGCCAGGCAATTCTCATCTTCGGAGAGTTTCAATCCACAGGTTAAAAAAGATTTTTTACTCTAGATTTTCGCACGCGCAAAAATGACCAAAGCAATAACCGCTCGTCAAATAACATCACGGAAAGGAATTGCAAATTCATACCCCTTTCTAGCTCCGCGTCGCAATGGTATCAGACCGAAAACAAAATTACTTACGGCACAATTTTCGACCAGATGACCCAAAATGTAAACGTATGAAACAAATAGTTTAAGACGAACGACCTCCGCCAATCCAAACTGTCACATAAACAATATTTAAAGTCAAGAGCTTATAGCTTTAGAGGACCAGAATGATGTAAATGATGTGTGTATAATAAATTGGTCCTTTTTTTAAAAGCTTCGTCCGAGTTACAATATAAACTACGGAATATTTATCATAAAACAAAACCATTGACCAATATAAGAACGCGAGGGAAAGTAATGAAATGACGATCAGCCGACTTTCAATTAACTTTTTTCAAACTATAGATTTCTCCCCTGTCAATCAACTCCCATTTAGGAACTCCTCACTACTTCTCTTTCCTTATCTACTGCTTTAATCTGCTCTCTGTTCACCAAGATATCCAGTTCCTCCTCTGATAACGTCCTACATTTGTTCTCCTCAATATCCGTGTTCTCCTCTTGGCCTGAATAAATAGTCACTTTCAATAACCCTCCCGGACATAAAATTCACAGACTGCATAAAACGTACAATATATATGAACTCACATCTATATTTTACGTTGGGAAATATTCGGTATGCCTGCATATAAAATCTCGCGAGATATCAATTACCATTAAAGGATGGACGACCAGAGGTGGGGAAAATTGTGTGTAAAGCTTTTGAATCGACAGAAACTCTCATGTAAAAATACAGGTGAAAAATGTCACACAAGGGTTCAGTTAAAAGTCTGGTTCAAAGATTTGTCCGTTGCCTCGCTGTCTCTTTTTTAAATATATCTTTTCTACCCTAGCCATTCAAGCATTAAACATTTCTGCTAAGCAGCGACATTTCAAGAAATACTGAATTCCGTGCCTGGTCAGACGGAGGATAATTTCGGGGAAAGAATGAAGCTATTAAATACTCAACTAAGAGATGTCATTAGTAATAACGCGCTCAGAACATGTCATTACTTAATGCATAATGAATGATGAAAGCATCGAAGAGAACTACAACGGGGGGAACTTTGGCGCTGAAAAGCTTTTTCTGGGAACAAAACGAAGGGATTCAGAACTTAAGGAATATTATTAAAAGGGATTTACCAAGTCTATGTCGAGGGAGTTACAGCAACGATCAGAGAAGAGATATGACTTACACGGAGGTGTCAAATGCCCAAATACACAAAGACGTTGTATGGAGATTAAAGAGATAACACTGGAACCAGTTACCAACTATCACAACGAAGACATCGAAGAATTACTACTCAGAATTCCTACTCAGTGTGAGTAATAGATGAATGGATACAATTGAATGACGACATAGTCAATGCAGACAGAATACAAAGATTTAAGAAGCTGTGTAATAGAGAAGAGTTTAGATATGAGGCCCTATGAGCGCTGAAGTCCCTCACTGTACAGTACAAATACGTAATTACATTACGTAATTACTCATAAACAAACAAGTGAACCTACGTGCAAACACGTGACTGACTGCAGCATAAAAGACAATCCTAAGTCGTACGACTTTGAAGAATGTTCAAATAATATGGCCTTTAGAGATTAAAACAACTCTTCCCATATGGACAAACAAGCCTATAAACAATCACACACACACACACACACACACAGGAAGTTTACGATCAGTCCTACTTAATAAACTTCCCCCCACACACAAAATCTTACCAAAAACTCTCGAGTATAAAAGTACTAAAACTTTTCCCCACACACACGGGGCAATAAACCCTATTAAAGGTGTAGTGCTCTGACTGAAAACACCCCTTCTCATGTTGAAAGCTGACGACACATACACAGCCAATGGTCATGTCCGACATGAAGCGCATTTCCACACTACCTACTGCAGATAAACAACTTTATACGTAACATTTACGACAGGAATATAATCTACAGTACCGTAAGTTCTTTCCACAACGTAGAACAGTCTTAGGAAGCAGGAATTCTGCCGCCTGGTACGCTAGACAAGGGTCCGGAACGATTGTGAACTGGCGATTCACGCGTACTGGTGAGGCCACCTCTAGCGACCTGGGCTTCGGCTAACGCTTCTAGCGACCTGGGCTTTGGCTAACGCTTCTAGCGACCTGGGCTTTGGCTAACGCTTCTAGCGACCTGGGTTTCGGCTACCACTTCTAGCGACCTGGGCTTCGGCTACCACTTCTAGCGACCCGGGCCTCGGCTACCACTTCTAGCGGCCTGGGCTTCGGCTACCACTTCTAGCGGCCTGGGCTTCGGCTACCGCTTCTAGCGACCCGGGCTTCGGCTACCACTTCTAGCGACCTGGGCTTCGGCTACCGCTTCTAGCGACCTGGGCTTCGGCTACCACTTCTAGCGACCTGGGCTTCGGCCACTACGTTCCAGCTGTTGATTCCTTCCAACTACGGATGGGTAGGGAGAGGGAAAATGGATTGGGAGACAGAGTGAAAGTGATGGCAAGGGAAGAAGAGTGAGAGAGAGAGAGGGAGGGAGAGAATAAATGGGATAGGAAAGAGAGGGGAAGAAGAGTAGGGGAATGGAAAGAGAGGAAGTGGAGAGTGAGAATGATGAGAGGGCGGAGGTGGGCTGAGGCCAATGATGAGTATGATGAGCGTGACGATGGCTCCAGTCGACCTCTTGTCTCCTTCCCGGAAAGTGAGAAATTACCGACGTAAATGGCAGGCGGGTGTGACATTCCTCGTCTAGGGGGAGGGAAATGTCTCCGTCCTCCTATAAATCGCGGCGATATGTTTACTCCAATGAAGGCCTGGGCCCCCATATCAACCGGGATTTATTATGCTTAAAGATTTCTGAAGAAACAATCAAGCAGGACCCTTGAGGTGAGTCGGTCGACCGTTGTCATTTCGAAACGCCGAAGTGCCAATTAGGATTTTACGGCGCGGATTTCTCTCCGTACACGAATAGGGAGACGCGAATTCATTGCGGTCGCTGTCAATCGAAGCAACGTATGAGTTCACGTGCGAATAACTTATAACAAAGACGTTATTACGGTCAGCCCTTCGCTTGTCGGTATTCTATATTCTTTTTGGACGAATTCGACACTTAACTACGATGATAGTCATTACAAGTATTTTTCTGGGACTATTACTATTCTTGGTCTTAGCAAATGGCTTAGCTTACCAGAAGGTAGGGACTCCTATCTGAATATGTTTGCACAGGATGTAAAGGTAATGACAGAAGTGAAAGACGAAAAGAAATGCGCCAACTTACAAGGGGACCTCGACAAACTGATATATGGTTGATGAAATTCAGCCCCAGCGTATGCAATGTGGTTGGGGGACAAAGCGAAAGGTCTAAATATGATTATCATCAAGCAGAATAAGCTTCAGTATTCTGTTTGTGAGTTGACATAGTTCCCAGAAAGGAGGTTGAGGCAAAAGGCAATCTTTTTTTTATACCACCTTTCCATCAACTTGGCTTGATTTTGGGAATAGACCATCTACTACGCGCTGGCACATATATT
>JAUUDW010048085.1:1635-16716 GCA_032361385.1 Panulirus guttatus
GTCTTTCAGTATATTCTGTCACTTTCTCAAATATATCTACTACAATTGGAGTAAGAGGAGAGAGGGTACGGGGGAGTGAAATGAGAGATGTGACTGAGAAGACGAGGGAAATCCGCTAAATGGGTAAAGCTAAGTTGGGACAAAGAAGAGACATAAAGGAATGCAGAGTAGAGGAGGGTAAGAGAAAGATAGAGAGAGTGAAGGGGGTTATGTGATGGGGAGAAAGTTACAAAGAATTAACGCAGAAGGATGAGGACTGAGAGGAAAAAGTGAGAAAAGGAAAGAAGAAAGCGAGAGGAGAGACAGAAAGAGAAGGAAAGAGAAGAGAAGCACAAGAAATGGGTCATTCTTCTGCTTAAGGTGAAGTGAATTACTTTTTCTTTCATGCTAGACTCTTCGGTCTTGGACGAAAGTCTTTATCGGCAACAAGTCTTCAGTGAAGTTTAGAAAAAGACGAGAGAAACAGGTGAGAGTGAAATAGTGGCAAATAACCCAAGATCTTTTAAGCAGTGTAAAACTTCCTTTTGAGGAAGTTTATAGTTAATAACACGAGAAAGTAAAGAACTCCAAAGCTCAGTAGTAGAAAGAGGGAAACGTGTATCACGGTGGCTCTTCCTTGTGTTGCTCACGTATTTCGAAGGCAAATTGATATGTCTTGTTTTTTCTACAACAGCACAAGTACAGGCGTCATCATCACAAACTGTTCATAAACAAGCTATATACGCACCTCTCCCCTGAGCTGTGATACGCCGGGCTGGTGAGGAGAGTCTTTCCATCATTCATAACAGAGGAATGTTTCAGGTTGACATAATGACCTTCAGCTGAACCTGCAAATGTAAGATTTCAGAGGTTAGTATTGATACCTGAAATAAAGCGGGTCATTGTTATCAGACACTTAATGTGTGGCAAAATAAGATATATACAGTTCGTCCCGAAAGTCTGGTTCTGTTTTCAATGTTTCTGAAGTATCTAGAATGATTCATGAAAATCCATCTATAGGTGAGTGTGTACACATTAAACAGAGCTTTCTGAATCCACATTACCGGATTATGAAAGAAAAATTATATAAAATTACTTATCAATGATGATATTAGTATTTTTCACAGTATATCCATGTAATGTACATTTCCTGTTCATATAATCAGCAACAAAAACAGATTTTGTATCACTGGCCTGTGATCAAAGTCACAGTCTACATCCTACTGCGGCAATATGTCCTCATCCATTAAATTCATTCTTATCTTATAGGACAGGAATTACATATAACAATGAGTAAATGACATCATAAATGATATGGCCAAAGGGAACAAAAACAATCTGTTGAATTCCTTCAAAAAATATGGAAACTGTTCTTTTAATCCTCCACATGACCCATACTCCTACCAGGTTCTTAAGAAAGCACTTCCTGCACATCACCAGAGGAAGGGCAGTTCAGATATAACAATCTGAGGAAGCTTCATAAGCTCTTCGGTTATTTTGTTCTTGATATACTGGCCAGGATTCTTCCCTTGACACATCTGTTCCTTATACTGCACTCTGATATGTCGTGATCAGTCAGTATGTGCTCTTGCAAGTCAAGTTGTTTATAATGTTCGTACATTCCATACCAGCAAGTCTAGGGTCATTCACTGAGCTATATCGTTAACTGCTTCAAGGTGAAAATGTGACAGGAATATTTCTTATAGCTTATGCACTAGACTAAAACTACATACTATATCATATACCAAGAACTTTATACTACACTTAAACTGACAACCCAGTCAGTGGTGTAACGGTCTAGTACACTAGGTTCTCGTTCAAATAATCCCACGTTCGATCCCAGTGCTTGCAGCAGTGGTAAAAGGTTAACATCGATGCCATGTGCACAGTACATGACACAGAACTGATGCAATGCCGAAATGCTTTGGGTCGATTTAGAGCGGAACCTCACCCAAGTGTTGCTGTTTACTCCGGTACATCTCAACTCCTCCTCAACTTCCTGTTTATCACCGAGATGGATGCTGCTCTGTGACATTTAGTCTCCAGCAAAAACTAAAGGGCTTGCTTTCAGTAGCATTCACACCAACATCCTCTTTCTACATACACCACGAAAGTGATCCACTATTTTCAGTAATGTTTTTAGTTCACTTAACAACATAGCATCATCTGCATATAACATCTATGACAACTTTCGCTGTCTGAACGCGGTTCAACAATACACTGTTATCACCCCACCTCACGCATACGTAATCTGATTCCATTATAAGGTATTGAAAAACCTTTATGCAAATCAAAGAGAGAGTAACAACTTGTCACAAAACTTCTTTCAGATTATCGTGTGTCTTTTCCAAATCCATATATGCGACATGCACTTATGGACGTCTTTTTCCTTACAACTTTTCCATCTACCTGATTAAATGCAAAACTCTAACCTGCGCACCATCTTTCCTTCCCAAGCTCATATTATTCTTCACGTTTAGGTGTTTATTAATCCTTATCACATAGTCAGCCGCTGTCCATCCATGTAGGTCTTGTCAAACTTGCAAAGAAGACTTTATGTCATTCTTTGTCACTTTATCCAGCGGATCAGTTAGTGCAATTGACTTTTTGTCAGGCATATGAGCACCTCAGGTGCTTCCATACACAACTTGCAGATCTAGATCTAGTCTACACGTTTTCCACCAGTCTCTATTAATTCACTCACCACTACATCATATATACTGCCATCTTTTCCTTTCTTTAAGAATAGTATTGCTTTCCTCTCTCCCCTGTTTTGTGATTCTTCCTCTTCTTTCACATCAGTTCCTCTCCTTTTACCTCAGATCTTACAACGCTAATAGCCATGTCTCTTGCTCCATAATTTCCAGTCAGTTCTTTTGAATATTCTCTTTAACTCTTACAGGAAAAATAATCATCTGTTTGGGAGGAGGTACAGTGGTGTAGACGAGAGGTGTACTTTTAGAAAAGTCTAAGAGTATGTTAATGACAAAGTAGAGGAGTATGCTAATGACACAGGACAAACAATCAAAAGTCAAATGAAAAAACAACAGCATTATTACCATATGTGTGATCAATTTGTGGACCGTTGGTCAAATCCGGGTTCCGGCCTGAATTCCATATCCACTCCAGTCCTTGCTCGTGAGATGATGTCCACTCACATAGATCAGATGTTTCGAAGTCACACATATAACCTGAAGAAATGTGAACAGTATGTATTGTAAGGCCTTAAAATGGCGATCAATGTATTCTTATACCTGAAAAGCTCAGTGCATTTCTATTTGGTGTAATATGTGCACTTTACTTTAAGGTTAAGGATGAAGACCAACTCCATTGAACAATATAAATACCTCCAAGCTTCTGACAAGATCCTTCTGTCAGCAAAATGTCGTCAATTGCGGAGTGTCCATCGTCTCCGTTACTAGCCTGTGTTGACGTCTCCAGCGTAACGTACTGATCATATTCTCGTTTTGGTATGAAGAGCCGCACCTGTTGCCACGTCTCTCCCACCTCCTTCAAATGCTCCCAGTCAGGGATCTGTGTGGCGCCAGGCTTCTCTCCGACTGAACAGGAACATAGATTGTATCAAGTACGTCGATAATAGAATGATAAAAAAGTTAAAGATTGAAGTGTATTTCCAAAAGAGTTGTATCACTGAAAATTGCAATATGTTGGGATTACCTAGATGGTCTGGTTTATGTGCTCCTGCCATTTTGATATACTTTCAAATGTAAATAAGAATCTGAAGTTAAAGTAAACAATCTGCACTTCATATACCAGAAAGGTTAGACGAACGTGTATCGGGTGACTGAAAGAATGAAGTGGTCGTCTCAGGTATTACAGGCATCATAGTTAACAAAATTCTTAAGGAATTTGAGTTGATTTTTGAGACATTCTGGATAATTCAATCAGATGAAAGCATAGTATGAATGTAAGTTCCTGAATAATATCAACTTTTCTCAGATACAAATCAGTAACATGACGGTTGTATGAAGTTTTCGTAATACATTTGACATGAAAATAATTTGTTATTTCGAGTAGTCATGAACAGAGGTCATTTGAAAAACAGGAGGATCATGACATAATTTTAAATCTTACCTAATTTGAAGTAGTCAGTTTGATAAAAGTAAAGATAAGATATCACCTGACAAAGTATGGTTAGATATAAACTTATTAGCTACTACCTAAATTTCAAATACAAATTGTAAAAGTGTACTGTACAGATTTCACTTATAATCACATATCTTTTAACAGAAATATAGACACAAAATTCATATCGCTCTCAAAATTGTAGTAAAAAATCAAATAATCTAGCATCAAAAACTTCCATCTCTAGAATCTAGAAGGATCAACTATAAGGTTCATATACCTTTGAGGATGAAGAGCTTCAAGAAGGGCGGTGCGAAGCCATGCATGTAGTATGAAAGGGATAAACAATTGCCATCCTCGTTGGATACCAGAGTCTCTGAGTAAAGACTTGCAGTGCCAGGAGGACCACTGGAATAGCTATAGATGTAATGACCTGTTGAAATAATACACATGAAAAGACAGTATCCGTATAGCACTGAATAATACAGACTGTCAGTGTTTACAAAGACAAATGGAAGTTTTCATTCGCTAATAGTATCAGAATTTCGAGATAACACAACGTAATCTGTTTCTGGATGGAGTTTCTACTTACCACAACATATTCATTTGTACTAGAATAAGTTTTGAGCGTATGACAAACTATATTTTCCCATCGGGGAGGCTAAAGACTTAAGCAAATGAGAGATCCTTGTTCCCTTTGGAGTAATGATCATGTCAGTAATATCTCCTCGTCTACCCTTCATCTGCCCCTGAAGACAGGATCACCTTGCGTGAACCACTGGTCACCCCTAAGGCCGACCTGCCATGTCATAAATCCAAAATCGAATGTACCCAGACGAGCGCGCCGAAAGCTGCATCCATGATCGTGAAGACGGGTATGTGGGGTGAGAGGACAAAGGGGAAATGGCTTTTGATGAACTTTGAACTTGCGTAACGTCTTCCTTACAAGATGAGGCCAGTAAGCAAGGAAAATGAAAATATACCTAATGACAACTAAAGTGAGAGTTATAAAACTGAAGAACATTGGTCTCTGGTTCAGCGTTCGTCTTCCTCACCGATGACGTAGCAAACAACATAGTATCATCCGCACACAGGACTTGCCACTAGCCGCCATACCTCACCGCCACACTTCATGTCTACACCCCTTTCCTCAGTTTTGCTCTCATCTCTCTTATCACTCCAACAATATATACGTTTAAAAGCCACGGTGACATCACACAGCCCTGCCTCACATTCACCTACATACCGAAACTTTCGCTCAGCTCTCCATCCACTTCTACACACGCATCTGCTACTCCATTGAGGGCTTTCACTCCACCCTGCAATTGTTCCCCTACGCCATATATCCCAAACACATCCCATAAAGCATTCCACTCGACTCTTATACGTTTTCTCCAAATCCATAAAAACTGCAGATAACTTCTTACCTTTCGCTACATACTTTTCCATGGGCATCTTTACTACGAAAATCTGATCCACATATCCCCTACCTCTCCTAAAACCCCGTTGCTCTTCACTTATTCTGCATTCTGTTGCTTCCATTACTCTACATGAGCATCTCCTGCCTCCATATGCTCAAGACAGTCGAAGGGAGTAACTCCTCACAGGCACGCGTCATGCCAGCAGTTATAGCGATGCTTTAACCTGCCCTGAACAAGCAGTCTTTCACAGCTTCCAGAGGTGAGGAATGAGAGAACTGACTAAGATTTACTTTACTTATGACACTGTTGCACTACATGTAGCAGAATGCAAATATCTTTTAACCGGAATTTTCTACATCCTCTTCTTTTATTTTTTCCTCGTGAAACTACATATAGAAAAAAGTTATCATTAATCTACAACTAAATGGATTAACTTAACCAGATTCAATAAGACAATGACATGGTTATCTAAAGTCCCGCCTAAAGTAACCAATAATATAGTTTTCAAAATTTTACAAGGTCTGGTCGGAGATCCACACTACTTTCAGACATTAACGAAAACAACCTCCTGTTTCTTTAATACGTCAGTGTTATATAACATAGGAAGATGTAACAGCATCGTAAAAGGTTTAAAAAAGCTTTGCTAGTCACTATATTGGTACGTGATTACATCAGCCTTTTCTGATTGCCTTCGCTTTCCAAAGGAACTGAATTTCGGTGTCCATGATTGACAGCTTACCTCCTGAAAGGTGTGTGGTGTGATCAACAAGAGGGCCAAGAGGAGAGCTGATGATTTCTCCGGTGCTTAATATCCAATCTCTTGAATCATTGAGGTCCTGCTTCCAGCCACAGAGTGTACTTTGCTCGAATGTGCAGGTCAGCGGGGTTTCAGGTGGCGGTGTGGCAGTGGGTGAGGGAGTAGTGCTGATCACTGACTGACACTTTCCAGGCAACAGCTCCAAGTCATCCAGCGCAGTGTATGCTGCGGATTTCCATAACGTCATAGCTTAAACGTCATGTAATTACTTAAGAACTTGAATCTAAATTTTTCATCTGCTGTGTGCACTCTCCTACAGACTTATAACAATCATCAACAACATCCACGCGTATATATGATGGGAAAAATAATTACGTTTGGGCACCTTAGCCATGTTTTTGTTAACTTACCAAACACTGCATCAATGAGCCTTCACAAGGACATTCTGAATCTAAGAATTCAACAGTTTAGTCGTAACTTTTGACGGTAAACTTCGGCTGTTCCTGTAAGATGTGTTCAGTGTCCTAACTTGATCTGGCATTCTGGCTCATTAGGTTATACCATTCCCTAACTACTTTACTTGCTTCAGAACATCAGATAATCTTAACAATAATAGGCCACAGGTGACAAAGCAAACTCTGTTATCATGGTTTATGCACAAAATTGCTCGGTAAAGGAGTGAGACTATCCTTCTGGCTCTGTCCCTGCTGGTCCAAGATTCTGCGGGAAACAACCACTAAAACCAAGAGACAGCAGAGCTAAGCGGTTATGGGTGACAGCGCGCGCAAGGACACCACAGCGGCAGTGATAACGGAGCACAATGGTGCACAAGCAGAGTAAATGTTAATGTCTCACTTTTAATAATTTATCTTCCGTCAATACTAACACTAACTTATCCTGGCCTTCAGATGAAGCCTGGCTAAGTAGCAAAGGCCCATGTTTTGCAATAACGTGGATAAGACGCGAGAAAAGTTTATCTTGAATTTAAGTTATTTGTAAATGCTGTACGAAAAAGATAGGACACATTTCTTCACTCTTACCTCCTACATCAAGAAAATCTGTTTGCATTGTAGAACGAAGGCGGAGATGGAAGACATAATTCAAATTTTGAAGATGCTGTTGGAAATGAGTCCAACGGTTGTCATAAACATTTGAGTAAGTGGCCACAAGCTGTGAGGTGTTCTCTTCTACATTCACCACTTCAATTGTCAATGAATTTTTATCTCCTGGTGAAAGAAGAGATCAGAGTACAGGTCGCATGAATTAAACTAGTCCTATCAACAGAAGTAAAACATGCCTACCAGGTGTACATGATGCTCATTGAAAATGTAAGGATGAAAATGAATGAATGAATAAGTTTAGCTTTATATAACTGCTTATACAAAGTGTTCACATATCTTGTTATTTATGAAATACTGATTCGTCTTTTGAGAAAAAGAAGAAAAGAAAAATCTCCGAAGGGAATTTGCTTAAACGTTCCAACATAACTCATCGGTATACCTATGATGAAGAGGGAGGCAGTAGAGGGTTATGAAAATAATCGTTTGTATTAAGAAAGGAAATGGCCGTTCCTGTTTCATAACTTCTGTGAAGGCACTTATCTTTACTCGAAATTCAACACTGATCTTACTCTATAACAAATATCACTGGACAAAGAATATAGAAAGAGCTGTATGTCAGTTCATCTGAGCAAACTTATGCCAGACATCAGTGAAATTGAACGTTTTCTTGGAAGGAAGTCAAACAAAAAAACATGCACGACCACACTGGGCCACACAGGAGACTACCCTGAGATTATCTCAGGACTTCTTCTAAGAAGAATGAGATCAAAGGTAAACAGAAATGTCTGTACCGTATTGTAACGTCTTTTCCTCTTAATGTTACGTCACACCTAACAAGTGGAGTGTAGCAGAACTCTCTGTACTTAATTGCTTGCATTTACAAAACAACTGCATGAATAACCTTCCAAAAAACACCCTGTGGTATACATAAATGTTAGATAGGATTCCCTGTTCAGCAACACTCGTACTACTGTACTGATACACATCTTTATACTCGCTCCTTAATTGAGATAGGCACTTACATTTCATAGAATTTCATTAGCAAATAAGCATCACCTCTGAAGATTCTGTCATTATACTTTTATATTCATCTTTCTACTACAATCCAGCAAACGTGCCCATCAGAATGTTCTGCTATCTTTAGTTTTCCCTTCAGATAAATATCAAGTTTATAACGACATATAAAAATCGGATACTCAGGCTATTGATAAACTCAGGTATAGAAAACAAATATGAGCTGTAATTAGATGAATGAATGTTCAATGAATCAATGTCTCTTAATAAATAATCCAGCCGCATATGCACTTACTACTGCTCTGCAGGTTGTTCATGTAGAAGTATAAGCAGTAGTGGCTTTCCTGGGGTGTAATGTCGCTGCTGACCAGATCAGCATAGCAAGTTGACCCATAGTTGCATCGAGCCAGATCAAAGGATACATAGTGGCCTGAGGTAAGAAAATGCCAAATGAAAAAATAACAACTTATGGTGATAACTTTCCGTGCACATCATATGATATTGTAACTCTTGAGGTTTTCATACTTTTTTTCCGTCCAAACTTCACCATAATTTTAGAAGTCTTTATTCTTGAATTATTCCCTGCAGATGACAAGGTCCAGCAGTAAGAATGGTACACAGTCACAATGATTATCCTGTTAAAAGCCAGGTTGTCGTAGAGTCTTTTAAACACAAAAGATAGCTAACTAGATTTAGTATGAATATATGTGTATCTGTCTGTCTGTCTATTTATTCATCTATCTATCGTCTCTTCTTTGCTGGTTTTGTAAATCCATCCTGTACCTTTTTAAAGTAGAACCCATCCAAAAGAATGAATCACTACTTCGAGCTGTGTTAGATACCTTTATTTTAGCTGACTTAAGTAATGTAGGGTATCTATCCGCAATCAGAAATTATGAAAATGTAAATAACTGAATCCAAAATGAAATCCTTATGAAAGGAAATTCAAAGGAGCAATTATGATAAAGGTAAAACATTGAAAAAGATTACAACATGTCACTTGCCAGATCCAGTGCTTGTTGTGTGGTCAGTGAGAACACCATCGCTTGCTGCTTCTGCCTTCAGCCACAGCCAGTTGTTATTCCGAGGGTCTGGGACATCTGTCCAGCCACACAGACCGCTCTCAAAATCGCAAGTTCCAGGTGCGTTACAGGCTCCTCTCCTCACACTCAGATCGTCCCAAGCCATGAATCCTTGTGATCCACTCAGCCTCAAACCTTCAAGAATCACCTGTTCAGGTGAATTACATGCCATCATTATTTTCTTTTTCACATCCACTCCTTTCCTGTGTCAGATTAATACAATATGCTCTTTGCTCATAAAGAATATAAAAATGTTTTCCACAGAAGAGATAAATCACTCGAAAAACTAACACTGAAATTCTTTTCATTCCTTATGGTCGTCTCTCCATACTGCCATCCATCCCGACCGTTGTACAGATGTTGCCAGATGCGTTCAGTTACTGTTGTCTCATTGACTAATAACCGCACACCTATTTCACCAACATCCTCTCCAGCCCTTGAGGTATAATTATAATGATAATTGATGGAGTTTCTTCCATACACTGAAGTGGTAATGCATATTATAACTCTCATGATATACCCAAGATATAAAGGAAGGATATTGGAATGTGAAGTAACAAATAAAGGAAAAATGAAATCCAACATTGCATGTCACAAAAACAACAGATATTTCATGAATGCAAGATGAACCCATTAAAAACCTAGTCAACCCCAGATGGATAACAAATAGGAATATGCGTTTCTGAAAAGCAAATTTTGACATATCGACACATCTGGCTAAAATATGGCAAGTAAAATCGATATAACATACTTGCTGGAATAAAGATAGAACCAGAACTGGAAGCAGTCACCCTCGGGAGCGGTAGCACTGATTTCTGGACTCTTCAGATGGGCCAACTGACCATTTTGGTTGTCCTGTAGATTTAAGTACTGGTAGTGGCCATAAGGTGTGCCCCACGAGTGATCCACGCTGCACGTCAGTGAAAGTAAGACTAATATTAACCGCGACGATACAGTCACAAATGACAGATGATTACGAAGGCATTAGTAGTTCAAATTATCAAACAACAATTTGCAAGAGAATGGTAGCTTGACAGTAATAAGTCAATCAACATGATGATGCTGAATTAGACTTTGATTAGATATAAAAGTAACTTACGTGGGAGCCGTTGATATATTATCCAGACCCCGTCCAGTATCCCAAGGAAGTGTCGCATTAGACAGGTAATAGCTTCCCCACCGGCAATCCTCCATCGTATCATCAAAGCTGCAAGTTATGGATGCTGGGCAAACACCTTTCATAACATCCACGTCATCTATCATGACCTTGCTCTCTGTGTCACCAGTGTGGGCAATGATCCAGATCTGGAAGAATTATAAATATACGTAAGGCTTTACTTACTATTTATCTCATCTAATGATGGAATATCTCATCTTTGTTCCTGGTATGTGAATGGACATCTTATTGTGGAAACAAGTTTAAAAAGGAAGATCTGTTATTTCTTGACAAAAGTAGAATATGACGGCAAAAACATTTCATCTTGGTGGTATAACCGTGCGAGGGAGAGGCTATTTCAAGGATTAACTGAACGTTACGGTAAGTAGTATAGATAATCATGAAATAGATGTAGTATATGCACGTATGAACACTTGATGAAAAAGTATCGATGCACAATATGTGTGGAACAGAACGACACACCGGCCAAAGGATACTGATACATTTGTGTCTTTATCTGCCACGTCCCTGATCAGGTCAGGATGATGCCGTATCGGCCACAAGCGAAATATCCTGTCAATAATTTAGGAAACGACGTATGTTTATATGATTGACATATAATGTTATATGTGGAATGAGACTGTCGCCTGTAGTACCTGTTTCGGCTTGTGGCTAACCCCACCACCGTGCTGCCGTGTCCCGTCGGTGAACACCAAGATGCCGAGGAAGATCACAAACGCTGTAGCCCTCATTATGGAGGGTCACAGCGGCTCCCTGCGTTGCCTGTGAGGTTTTCATTGTGACTGGCATGACCATGACACTGGACTATGTTAGCTAGAATGTCAGAGTGTGTGTGGCGTGTTCCACGAGTCGAGTTAGGAAAATGTGAGCATTACTTAGGCTTTGCCAAGCTCGTTGTGTCGTTCAAAGCTGACGGATCAACCAGCGCCAGGCATGCCAACCCTGCAGCAACATCAGGAACTGGTCGAATCATTACGGAAGTCATCGACCCATTGTGCACCGATACTTTTTTAATCTAGCGTACAAGGAAACTGACTGGCTCCGAGGAAGGGGAGATGAAGTGTAGTTGCAAAGGAATCTAATGAAACGGAAACGTATAAACCAACAGGTAAAGGAGTTTTCCCTGAAGGAGGTGTGCAGGGCACTTGGTTCTATACTAACCAGACGCAGATGTAGAACAAGAATGGCATATGAACCTTATATTGATTTAAAACGCATTTTTCTGAGAGAGACGATGCAGAGAGAAAAAACAAAATCAAGGGGAAACAAGGTTATGTGGAGGGTCGACTAACTGAGTGAAAGTCGAGCACCAAGGTGGTAGGAGCAGAGGGAAATGGAATTTGGCAGAGTACCGACAGCTAACGTTGCTGAATGAGGAAGGTAGAAGGCGAGAGAAGCGGTGCCCGGCCAGGATGGTGGAGAACATGACTGACGCAAGTTTGAAGGAAGGAATGTGTGATGTGAAGAGACTGTAGTACTGTACGTAGAGCGGAGTCTGCATAAGCATCTAGTGCATATTACAATATAGATATATAAATCTAAAGAGGGATGATAGTATTCTTAAAGAGTCTCCTTTTTACAAATTCTTCAAAACATAAGCAAAAAACTTTAGAGCTGGAGATGGAACAAACTCATTCATATCAAAATCATAATAGATAACAGAAGATAAATAAAATACCTGGAATTCAGATTCGCTGTAGAGATTAAGGTGTTGTGTGTGCCAGTCCAAGAAATTTATACCGCCTCCTCTTACCCATACGGTTTCATTTTTCATCTGCTGGCCCAACATGATTTCACAGCTTGCTTGTCTCACAATGATATACCTGGGGGTAGAATTTTAGTTGATTAACCGCTCGAATTATCTGTGATGTACCAAATAAAGGAGAGGGAGTTAGAGCGTCTGTCTACGGGTAGGTAAGATGAAGGTGTGATGTGAGGCAAGGTTTCTGTAGAGTGTTTACTAAACGCGTCGCTTCTCTCACATTCCTGTTGCTTTGTTGCCAAATATACTGCATTGCATTGCTTCTGCAGCATCAGGGTATTTACCAGTCTTCTCTTGAAAGTTTCAGTATTAATTTCTTGTAGATTACGTGTTTAACTGGGTAAAAAATCGATAACGCTCACCATCTTTCTTGTTGGGATCTTTGAGTTGTTGATATGACTGACGGAACCCAGAGAGATTTCAGATTGTTTCTTTTGTTCTTTAACATGTTTGATTCTAGACTATTTTCCTTAGATACCTATACGTGTTGTCAAGAACATCGTTATCTTATATTCTATTTATGTCTCTAGATTATGCAGTTCAAAGTTCTTTCAACTTTTCAGATAGTCTATGTACTCCATCTCTCCAGCTGATTAATTTCACATTATTCAGATGTTGATTGTACATATCAACATTCAGCATCGAGCATTATATATGCATTCAACATTTTCATCATCAACTTTTCTCCCTCGAAGGGAAACTTCGTGTCACGACTGTCGTCATGCGACTCTATGATACAACTCTTTCAGCACGAACCAATTCTCTTCCGGTTTAGCGAGGTAACATCGTGAACAAACGCTCAGTTACATACATACACTCTAACTGTCATACATAATGCCTTAACGATAACTCCTACGTCTTCACTTTCTTCAATTTCATTCTCTTTCCCTATTGGACTCTTGTTCTGTATCAGTCTTATGTTGTTTATCATTATATGACTTACGTATGAAGGATTTCCTTCACTGAATTTCATCAAGTTTTCTGGATAACGTATCTAAATATTTTGGTGTTTTGTCTTTGTTTTCATCTGATTCTATCTTTTCACTGACTCTCCTGTGTCCTCAAAACATCTTACTGTTTTTTTTCTGTCTCATTGTCAAAGCCTGATATAGTTAGTACTAACAGTAGTGAAGTTAGTGTGTTGAAGTTAATACCGTTCCTCGTTAAACTAATGAAGCATTTCCTTAAACAGATCGACTTCCATTTACCTCATCTATTTTTCTTTTGCTAATTCTTTTTCGTAAAGTGCTGTACTCTATTCTAATGAGATAAAGTAGGCAGTGGTGTTTTGCTCCTTTTTAAAGCTTTTCTAAATCCTATGCTGAAAAATGTTGTTGCTATTGATAAAAATCGACTTCATTTTTGTAGAAGTCAATGCTAAGTTTCGTAATAAAATTATAAGGATTAGGTTATGGCCTCCAACACAGACACCAGAAGAGGTAGACGGAAGACTTTACGATCCGATAGCAGAAATCAGCAATGAAAACGGTTCGATCACATTAGATTTTAACAAACAGGTCGGGGTCTGGGGTTTATGTACAATAAAGTGATACACCCACTCGCCTCGCGAGAAGAATGAATTTAGTTCTGGCTGCACATGAATGTCTCCTCAACAATGTTGAAGTCGGAGAAAAGCTAGTACAAGAGATTTTCGACAAATTACTTTTGTGTTAGCTTTCACAATTGCCTATAAAGCTGGTCAACATGAGAGTCGCGTGAGCAAGCCAAATTTTAGACTTGCAAATGTCAAAGATCCTTGCATCGCACTTGACAGGCAAATATGAGATGATATCATATATGACAAAGATAAGGATGGATTTAACTGTTGCTCTTAGTTGCACTTAGGGATAGTGGTAATACCATATCTTTGCTTTTGTATGTAAAATTTCGGTTCAGAGACCTTTCAAAATCCTTTTTATTGTCTTGGCTGCTGCATTACAATACTGGGAGGATTTGAAGTTGCTGGAGACAGTGACCCCCAGATCTCTTTCACTAGGAGCGTCTTTTATCTTGTGGTCCATCAGTTCATAATCGAATATGTTACTGAGGTTTTCTACTTGCAACAGCTAACATTCATTAACATAAAATGGCACTGCCATATTCCAAACCATTTAGCCATTCTGTCTAGATCCCCTTGTAATCTCATTCTATCTTCAGTTAAAATGGAGTTGCAGATCTTTCTGTCATCTGCAAATATGGACGCACCCCTGGGAGACCTCACAGGTAACGGGTGACCACGGTGATGATTCACCATTCATAACGACACTTTCCTTCTTATCACGTAACCAAACATCGTTCTACTTTCCAGTGCAATGGGTAATTTCCAAGGCCCTGGCTTTAACCATCAATTGGCTGTGAGGTACTTTGTCAAATGCTCTTTGGAAGTCCAGAAATATAATATCTATTTCTTTAGTGTGTCGTGGGTATTGAATGATTTATGATAAAAAATCAAGGATGTTTGTAAGGCATGATATCTGCCTTCTATTACCATGCTGTGTATTGTTGATCAGACTGTGTTACTCAAGGTAAGCTACGATTATATCTCTAATAATCGACTTCAAAAGTTTACATGTGATTAATGTGAGGTTAATAGGAGGCATTTCACGGCTTCTCTTTTTGTATATAGGAGTGACGTCTGCCAGTCTCCAGTCCCGCGCTCTATTCCATCCTGGAGAGATTTATTAGAAAATATAGGTTAACGATCTAATAGTCAGGATCAGGACCTGGACTTGTATTGGTCTT
>JAUUDW010048195.1:0-16715 GCA_032361385.1 Panulirus guttatus
CTTTGCATACTCTTCAAACACGCAGAGAAATATTCTTACATGGTATACACAAGATACATCTACAGTCATTCAAAGTCCAGGAATGATACGAAACCTCCCTAAAACACACCTTCGGGCCAGTTTAATAGTATGTCTCTATCATACCTACAGTTACCATACATCATACATTACAGTCACTAATACCCCAAGAGACATACTCTGGGGGTTCCCATTTAACCTAGGGATGCACTAGGGGTCAGGGTGGAGGCGCGCTCATACCCCAGATATATAAGTAAGAGCAGTGTGGACTTGACGCCAAGGAGAGGGAATCCCAATGGAGGCACCTCCGTCCATTATACACCCCGGCGAGGGAAGGCGCCCCCCTCACCCCACCTCGCTCGTGTTTCCCGAGAACCTGAACATCGACATTGTCATCGCTCTGTCGCCGTCCGTCAGGCCTCTGCCCTTTTTGGAGAGCCCATTAATGAAAGAGAGAGAGAGGCAGGGCCACCAGCCCAGATGCCTGTGTAAGGGATACCGGAGTATTCTCAGTACTACATGCATGGTAGGTCCTGCATGCAACACGTAGAATGTGTGTGTATGGTAGTGTAAAGGCTTATGGTGGCTTGTAGCACTTAGATATTAGGGAGTATGGTAGGTCTACGATGGTACGATAGGTATGGTGGCTACGGGGGTGAAAATATTAGAAGTTATGGCAGATGTAAGGACAATGGCAGGGAAGCTATGGTGGCGTTGCAGGATGGGAAATATGGCCTGATGCGTGAAGTGAGAGAGATCAGCACTTGCGTGAGGGAGGTGCAGTACGCATGGCACCATGGGAACGCGACAGGTATACGTACCAGTATGGAAGTATAGTAATCTATGGCAGATATGGCTGCATATCAAGGTGTAAAAGTATGGATCAGAATATGCTGTGACGGTTATGGCTGTGTGGTGATGTGTGAACCGGCTGGTATGGGAGTGTGGGAGGTGGTGAGGGAGGAGAGGAGATGCTGGGGGAGGGTGGATGGGGGACTGCTAGGTAAGGTCTGGTGGAGCCCTTCTCCCACGGCAAGACAGAAGACCTGGGATCGATAGGACTCCCAACAGTACACACATATGGTAGGGGGTAGTGGGAGGCGAGGCTCTAGCGAGAACTCCTCGCGCAGTGGCGGCTGGAAATGTACTGGAATATCCCTTTTTGCGGGCATGGATGTCGATGGCGACTCCCATGTCGACGGGTGTTGGGGTAGGGGGGGTGGTGTACCTGGCCCAACAGGGTAGAATACAGAGTTGAATGCAGAGGTTTCGACGCAGCCGTCTCTCTCAGTGCAGTGGATGCGTGTATTCCTCAATCAGTCCACTGAGGAAGGCGAATGTGTCGTAACGTCTGGATTAAATTCTATGCTCTCTATCCTGTTGTGTCAGTTGCCACCCTTCCTTCATGCTAGTGGTGCATTGTACGCGTGGATCTATATTCGTTCACAGTCATGCAGTCATATGCGTGGTATGTGGAATGATGTACGTGCCTGTGTGTGTTTCTGTATGTCTCTGCCTGTGTGCATACGTTCATGCATGCTTGGGCGGGTATGCGTGCATACCTGTGCGACGTGCAGTTAACATAAACTGATACACGCGCGAAACAATGAGAAAATGAACGTTCAATTGGGATATGGAAAAATGGATATTAATACTGTAATACTGTAATCTAGAGATTATTTGATAATGTTAACAGGATTGTTGATAATGTTAGCAATGTTTGGAATATGAATGTGAACTCGGATGGGCTCGATATGGTTGGGGGTGCCGAACTGCAACTAGGGGACGAGGGATCCAATGTGACAGGAGATGATGGTGGCGAGGTATGGTACCTTAGCTTCTTCCCGAATTGTCGGATGAGGTTCAGACGATGTTCAGAGAGCATTCGGAGGCGCAGTGTGTTTCGCGCATCTTCACTGAGAGTGAAAGAGGGACCGTGAATGAACTTTTACGCTCGTCTCTGCATTTTTTTCTAAATTGCATCTGTTGTATGTTGGATAGGGAGGGAGACCAGACAGGGGAAGGGTAGGCACATGTGAATACATACATGTACGGGTTCCTGTGCAAATACGCATGTGTGTGACCACAGTTGTGCACGTGTACACGTCATTTCAGGTCACAGTGATACGATTTTAACCTGCAGAACCCCAGGAATGCGCTAAATTCCATTTTCTTAGTGACCTGATCCATGTCAGCAGCTCCAACACGTTTTTAGGGGTCAGTGTCACCCTTGGTGAGACCCCCAGGGTCAGTGTTACCAATTGTCAAATCCCTACGGTCAGTATTACCATCGGTAAAACCCCCAGGGTCAGTGTTACCAACAGCCATCCCAGCCAGGGGCAGTGTTACCATCGGTCATTCTCCGACCTGAAGTACCCGCCGGGGTATCGGGAGGATTAGTGACAGCTGCGCAGTGAGCCAGCGCCTCAGTGGCTGTCAAATGTCACTCCGTGCGCTGACTTTTCTTTGTGCCTCTCCCATACATAGGCTGCTGGCTTTCAGTCCACAAACATACATGTTATCTTCTCATCTCACACATGACACCTGACGACACGTAACTCACACGACTCATTCTTCGTAACACTATATCCAGCGGTAATCGCTACGCGCTAGCTCTGCCGTTTGGCTCGATTTGTCGTAAGCTCTGTTTAGTTAAGACTCCCTCTTTCGCCCATTAGTTTATTATTAATCTGTCTGTAGTTTCATAATACTCTTGTTTCTCACTTGCCCTATTTTCCTTGTTCTACCTCCTCAGTTGCACTCTGGTACCCCCTCGTTCTCATCGTGACGCATCGCCACCTTTGGGCCCTTCATTCGTCCGTTGTAATGGGTCAGCCCTGCCCCCTATAATTGAATATTGGAGGAGAATTAATCAAGGCAGTAGGGGGCCAGGGATATAACTGAAAGAGACAGCCGATTTTATACTTTGTAATTGAGGGCTTGAGGCTAGGGTTCGGGTGGAAAGAGAGAGAGAGAGAGAGAGAAGGGGCAGATTTCCGTCGGTTCTTTTAGCTCGACCAACCAGAACGCCCTTACAGGTCTTCCCCTTTTAATCCTATTTTCTTTTCACGTCGCTCTTAACACCTGCGTATCGAGCGCTCCACTGGAAAAGATTTCTCCAATTGGCTGGTCGTTGGTGGCTCTCTGGATCAAATATCATGACTGTTGGTGTGTCAGGATAAGCGAAATTAGCTTCGCATGAAGAAGTTCATGTAGGTCTCCATTACTAGGCATTCATTCTGTCTTTTCTTAAGTTTATATATCGAACTAAAACACCACTGTGAGATGATTGATGAACTGTTGAAAGCAGCCATACCGGTGAGTTCTGGATGCAAGTCCCCTCTATTGATAACTGAATATATGTCTTTTTTCCCTGGTAATGTGAGCAAGCCTTTCCCCTTTTTACGTTAATAACGTTTGGAGCTCGACCGAAGAATCAGATGACGAGCAGAGCATTCCATTAAACGATGTGTGAAATTCAACTACATAACGATTAGCTTTAGACTCAAGATTGAGAGAGAGAGAGAGAGAGAGAGAGAGAGAGAGAGAGAGAGACTCATTCGTCCCACTGCAATCGAGGGACGCAACAGGACCTACCACATGCGTCGAGGTCCAGCCAGACGACCGCAGCGACAACCCGGCCCCTGGACCTCCATGTGAGCTCTTCCCGGAATTTTAATAAGCCCCCCACCAGCCCTGGCACTAAGGGAGGAACCTGCGAATCATCACCGGCGATTTGTCGAGTTCGAGCAGCTCAGTGGGTCCGGAGGTGAAGCCATTGTTTGTTCTGGTGAGGGGGATAAGTGGCGGCGTTGTGGTAGCTTCCTGTGCTGGGGCGAGGACTGTGGCAGGTGTGTCCGGGTGGGCTGAGACGCGCATGTTGGCCGGGGGGAAAGATAGAATGCAACAGGAAAGAAAAAGGCAAAGGGCGTAAGAGATTTAGGATAATAGGAAGAGATGAGATAAATGATAAAGAAATGAAAAATTGGTGTTGGAAATGAGGAGGCTCTGTGATGTCTCCATGGCTGTTTAATGTTTTTATATAGTGGGGAGGTAATACGTGACGTGTGAACGAGGTGGTGGTGATTGTGGTGTGGTATTTAACCACTGAGGAAGAGAATGGGAGATGTCACAGTTGTTGTATCTTGAGGTAGTGGTGATGTGTTTGTGGCTGAATCAAGGCAAGAGATGGAAGGAATGGTGGGCCGTTTGGATGATGTGTGTATAAAGAGGATGCTAAAAGTGAATGCGAATCAAAGTGAGACGCTAGTTTTTCTAACGAATGAGAGGTCAGAGTGAAAGATCAGTTTGCCTGGAGAAGAAGTGGAGGTTGGAGATAAGCATAGATTCTTGGGAGTGAAGTTTTGTAAGGAAGGTTGTGAGAAAGCTGAAGTTGAAAGCTGTTTGGTGCGAGGGAGAACCATTGGAGGTGCACTGAAAGTTCTGGTGAATAGGGAAAAGATAAGTGTAGATTATGCAAGAAGTCTGCCTGAGGGAGCGCTTGTCCCATCACTGACGTTTTAGATGTGAAACCGAAGGGCATATTGGTCAGGATAGGTAGGAAAATAATAGTAGTACAGATGGATGACTTTAGTACCACAGCTGGAATTTCGAGACGGAATGAAAGATGGAGATATGAGTGCTATGTGACGTTAAGAAATCATTAGGCAGGAGCTTGGATGAAAGTCTCTGAGGATGGTATGGTCATGTAGAACATATGGCAAATGATATGCTGGTCAAGAAGATATAAAAAATTACAAGTGAGGACAGAAGGAGGGCTGAAAGACCATGGAAGATGTGGATCTATTTTTTCTTTTAATACCTAAATGCCTTTCCTGCCTTAGTCAGGTCATATCAGGAATGAACAAGAAAAGGTCTCACTTGTACATATCTAGACTCTAGCTATCATTGTAATGTAATAAAAACAGAGCTCACCATCCACAACCAAGTCCCACATACGATTTAAATTCATCTTTTCCACCATCCTGGTTCAAACTAGTGACAGTGTCACAGCAAGGGGTAATTCAAATAAAGATGTTACAAAGCATTGAGAATCTAATGTAACTGAAAAATTCCGTGTATGGAAGTGATATGAATGGAGATGTCCCAACTGACAAAGGAATAGCATGCTAAGTGAAAAAGTGCAAAAAATATTTGTAAGTGTGGATGTCCTTGTTTCAGTCTAACATGCGGTAGCAAGGTTTCCTCACAGGAACTAGACATACTTGCCCTTTACAATCCTACCAGATGAGGATTCTGGACCCCAGTTCTGTAAATCTAATTTTATGTACCTGATCCATTCTATGCATATGAGAATAAAGACAATGGACAGGCAAAAATAAAATGTAAAATATGGATGTCCATGTCTATTAAAAAGAAAAGGGGACTCATTATTTATCAAAGCTCCTCTTATCCTCACTGACTATTACTTAAACAGGGCATATCTAAAGGGTAATAGAAATCTTATAAAACAGCAACACTTCCCTCTCTACTCAGAATTCATAAAGCCCAAACCAAACATCAAAGTATGGTATACATAATTGACTATTTTCTATTTTTGGATAATCAATCTCTTTCAGTCTCCAGTGAATCCCTGCTCAATACCAGAAGTGATAAAATACAGTTTGACTTACTTTTATACCACGCTTTTTTATCTCCTCCAAATTAAGATGGTCATATCCAACTGACATTGTGCCAATCACCTTCAGATTTGGTCCTGTCAAAAGCAAGTAATCATACAAATCAGTCCAAATTAAAAGGAAATTTACAGTTTGCTCCGAACAAAAATATTTCAGTATGATTTTGGTACCAGTTTATATTTCAGTTTTTGTTCCAACACCTACAAAAAGTATTTCATCTATCATCTATCTATATCACATACAACTGCAAAAATTACAGTCTCATAAGAAAAGGGACCTCATCCATGATATGGTGAGATGCCTACCTATCTATCTATCTATCTATCTATCTATCTTACACCTGTTCCAACTGGAATTCCGTCAAAGGAGTGGCCACGGCAACAAAGTCTCCATAACTAAAAAACTCCAGTGCCGTTTCTTATCCCGTAGGGCCTCGCCCTTAATTGGCCACTGGCAGAGGTCAAGTCTAGTGCAGTGTTTGCAGAGGCTCCTACCTAATGTTCCTAATGACTACTTCTATCTAATGCTCCTACCTACAACTACCTAATAATCCCGCTTAAATGTCCCTACCTACTACTTCTATCAACTGCTCCTTCCATTTTGCCAAAAGCCAGGGCTAGCACATAGTGCTCACCACAGGAAACTCTAAGAGTTATGAAGAATGAGCTGTGTGAATTAAGTGTTGTCAAGCATTACACATGACAAGGAGAGATTATATGTTTGTGGACAGAATGCCAGCAGTCCACATGTTAGTGAGGTAGAAAGAATAGACAGCTACCTGGGTCAGAGGAGTGCAACTTGACAACCACTAGAGTGCTGACTCACTAAGCAGATGGTAAGATGCCTGCATTATAATAATACCTATTTTACCTGGTTTTGCATATATATTCACTGCATAATTTCTAATTTCCATTACATACTTATTTTAACAATCACTCAGTTACCATGCAGACACAATGAGGGAGGGAAGTGCACGGCCTTTGTTGATGTTTCCACATTTGCCAATCTCTGCTGATATATATAGAGCATCTGTAAACATGTTACTAACAAAGTTATCAATATTCAAAAACAGTTTGATTATGATGATATAAATGCAGAATGATAATCATTCCCTCAATATACAAGGTAGAAAAAATAAATAACACCTACATGAAAGCAACACTGTCCACTCTTGTTTCTAATAACAGTGAAGCAGTAGCACCTCTGTGGGTATAACATGGCTAAGTATCCTTATGTACTGCTTATCTCTCATTCTACAATGATAAAAAATCATCTGTAAGGGTATAAAAAAAAAACTAATGCTTAAGGCAAGAAAAAGATCCTTTGTGGGTGTTGGAAGGTTAAACATATCAAATGATTGGAGAATAAAGGTAGTCCCCAGGTAATGTTGGGTATGTTTTCCCAGAAATAACAACTCACCAGAAACAACAGGTAAAGGATTACCTTTTACTATCAGATTCAATGGGATAATGGGTGGTTATATTCCTTAGGAAGATTTCTCAACCTAATTTGCACACAAAAAGGTAAGAGTTGAATGCCCAAAAACTTATAGTACAATGCATTCACATCATCAATCTTCTTATTTAAATAATGAAAACCTGATGAAAGTAACATACAGGAAAATAATATTGTATTTAATGCTGTAAAAAGAATTGCTCTGAATCTAGTAAAATAGGATGAAACACCGGCCATATCATTACCACGTTAATCAGTATCAAATCACCACAATTTGTCTAAATTTACCTCTACATCTGATGCTTTTCCTGATTCTCTTCTTTCCAGGGGTACAAAACTCACTGGGTGCTTTCCTACAAAGCATTCTAACACAACATGTAACGTAAATATTCCAGGTTGTATGCCCACCACAATACCTAAGAAACTTGTAATTAAGAATGTAACGAAATACTTTTTTAGTATAAGAGAGGAGGAAAAATGGAACACATTGACTGAGGATATAATTAATGGAAATAGCATGCATATCGTCAAGTTGTATAATACAAGCAGGTACAAATTGGATGACGCAAATACACAGCCAGTTGCTTATGAACAACCACTTATCAGAACAATTGCTTGTTACTGAACTGAAGTGAATTTTTCTTTTAAGAGTCTTACAATTCATCTGTGGTATTTTATGTATATTATCTTATCTATTTCTTTGTGATCAATGTAAACAATACTGTATATGTCTTGGCGGCACCACTACATGCCAATGATGATCACTGTAGCAACTGATAGCTTATGTCCATTATTGCTGGTTTATTCTAGAAACTTTTCAATTTTTATGTAACTACATTATTCAATATATTTTTCCATAGGCATTGTTCATATACCAGTATGTAAATACCAGCTAATGAACAGCAGGAAGTAAGGACCAGATGTATGCGATGTAAGAGCATTGTATGCATTACGGTTATACATTAATTTGTGTATAGTTCCCAATCGTAAATCCTGAAAGCTTAGAAACTGAGCCAAGCTGGATTTAGGAACTTTCCACTTTTTACATCATATTGCCTGGCATGTATGAAAAAAATATGAAATCCATACATGATGGCTGTTATCTACTTACCAAATGATCACAGTTATTTTTGTTTATAAAGCAAGGGCTGTGTGATGAATCCTTCTACCAAAACCAGAGCCCACCATGGCCTCCATATGATTATCATCTACAGGAAATAATCTGACATTCTGTCCATAAACATACAATCTCTCCTTGTTACACATCGTACTTGACAACACTTAATTCACACAACTCATTCCCTCTTGATTTTCCTGTGGTGAGTGCTATACACTAGCCCTGCCTTTTGGCAAAATGGCAGGAGCAAATAGATAGAAGCAGTAGGTAAGAACATCAGATGAGAGCAACTGGTAGAAACACTGGGTACAAAGTTGTAGGTGGGAGCAATATGGTAGAAGTGGTTGGTTGAAACATTAGGTGTTACAGATATGAGGGGAGAAAGACTGGAAGAGGTGAGAGAATTTATGTATTTGGGAGGTGTCCTGGGTAAGTTTGGTAATATGGAAGAAGAGATGAAGGAGAGATAAGGGAGACAGCAGTAATGGGTTGAAGAGTCACTAATGAAGGGTAGAGGTGTAAGTATGGAAGTGAAGAAATGATCAAGGGGCAGCATAGTTCTACCGACCCTGACCTATGCAGCCGAAACATGGACGTGGAATGAGTCATAGAGGTCAAGAATCCAGGCTGTGGGAATGAGCTACTTGACAGCATGTAGTATGACAAGATGGTTTGAAGAAACAAATGAGGGGGTGTATGAGAGATCTGGTATGGCAGGGAGTAAAGTATATAAAACGTATTACTTTGAGGTGGTTTGGGCATGTGAAGAGAATGCAAGATGGGAAGATTAAAAGGAGAATGTATGGTAGTACAATTAAAAGGGTTGGGGTGAGAGGAAGACCATCTGTGACCTGGAGAAATAAAGTGGAGGAGTACTGGAGAGAGGAAAATGGTGGAAGAATGCATGGAATGGTGTATGTGACGGAGGCATGTAAGGACAGGGTTAAGTGGAGACTCTTTTGTCATGGCCACCCCCTTGATGGCAGTTCCCAGAGGAAACAGGCAACAGAGACATAAAGAGATAAATAGTTTGACAGACAGACAGATAGATAGATAGTACCGAAAAAATATTTAGGAGCATCTGTATTATCATTTATATGTACACATGGGCCTCCCTGACTTAGTGATTAATATTAATGACCAAGAGTCAGCACAGGCCAGCCCAGGATCAGACCCATATAGGTTCAAATCCTGAGTGTAGCAGTCAGCCTACACCCAACGCAGGTGTTCATCCTTCCCTCTTAGCTGGTCCATAAATGGGTACCTGGCTTAAGTTGTGGCATGTGCATGTTTGTGTATATATACATAAGAGTAAAGATATGATACATGTCTCTAATGTTATGAGAAGGGGCAACACAAGTGTAAAACTCTCTCCTCCCATAACACACAAATGATAATCAAATTGTAAATACAGGAAAGGACCAAATTATCTTACCAGCTGCTTCCAACACCTCCTTGTCTATCTTCTCAGTAATGAGGCAAAAGAGAGCATCTTTACCACTAATTCTTTTCAGCAGCTCATCCCGTGGTATTGGGAAGGGTTGTGGCCAGAAGTCCAACTCACATCTGTCAATCATACCAGTTCTAACACTTGTGCTTCACGAAATTTAAGCAGAAAACCATTTAAAAAAGTTATATCCCAATATTTCTCTTGTCAAAACTTACAATGGAGAGGATACAAAATTAATCAGTAGTGGACTGAATGGTTATCAAAATTAAGTATCTTTAGGGAAAGCTGGATAAAGAAAATAGTGTTTCTGTTCTAAACAAAAAATAAATGAGGAGCTTTTGAAAATAAAGACTCAAAATAACAATGCAGAGTATAATGATGATGAATGTTAGGAGATCTCAGTGGTAAAACGAAAGAACACAATTAAAAAAGGATATGTTTAAAGAAACATGGTGAAATCATGTATATGTCAATAACAACGATTTACAAGAAAAGGTGAGGAAAAACAACCTGTTAAATATGGTATCATAGAGTTCATAAGGTTGTGCAGCACTTATGTATCTAACAAATACTTTGCATGATCTACTTTACAAACAAATTTACATATAGTTCTCATATTTGAACTGTTTAAAAGTACAGTTTCTGATTCAAAGACAACCTTTCCAACTTAATTCTATTCACCTACATGAAATTGCTAACACCTTCATCTGATTAAAAACGTCACGGATAATATACTATCAAAAATCTTAATGTTCCAAATACATATGGTACAGATTCGATACTTCAAAATTCAGTCATACAACCATTCAAACATTCAATATGGTTTTGATCAAGGTCTTTCACACAATTATTCAACATAGCAATTTTTGCATCTACCTAAATTTAACCAAAACTGCATTACAAAGACTGTACCATGCATAAAGCTGTTCAAATTGGGTTTAAAGGAATTGTTTATATCCTCCAAATCCATGCAAGTCATACAAAATCACTAAACAGGTTTCATTTATAAATTACACCCACACTACAACTTCTTACTGTAGGTGCAATCAGACTCCAGTATAGGGAGTTTGTTCTTAATCCTTTATCTGCCCAATGTAATTAGCAGAGGAGTTAACAATGTAAGCAGAACATGTGGCAAGAAATACAGCATATGATGTCATCACCTGTAATCACACGAAAATAGGAATCAGATATTCGTTAACTGTTTATCTCTCGATCTATCTATCTATCTTGCTATTACTAAACTGTTTCCATTTAGATGGGGTAAAGCAAGTGCATACTGCCTCTTAGTTCATTCAAACACATCCTTAACCCAAGTTCAGCATGCCAAAGTACACACATAAGGACTTCTACACACAACTACATGCAACCTTTCTTTTTCATTTCACAGGCAACATCAACTCATCAGGAGACAGTCATGTCCCCACTCATCCTGACTTTCACTGATAAAACTGCTCAAGAGATGGGGCACCTAAAGTATACAACTCTCTCCCTCTCTCCTCTCTCTTCCAAACTTGACCTTCTTGCCCTATGCCGCAATGTTGGTTCACTTTCCCTCTTCTATAGGTATTACTTTGGTTTTTGCTTCCAAGAGCTGCCTGCTTGTGTGCCCTCACCATTAGCTAGACCGCGGAATACTCGACAAGCTGCTGCATCATATGATTTTTATGTGGCCAACAGCAACTCAAGGGTGTGCTGTTTTGATAGCTGCTTCTTTCCCAACACGTCGAAGCTTTGGAACTCTCTACCGTCTCATGTCTTTCCCAATAATTATGACCTGGCTCATTTCAAGAGACAGGTCTTTCACTTTCTCAAAAATTCGTAAATACTTTCCGTCTTTTTTTTTCCAATTCTTAATTCTCTCTATATTTCAATAAGGGCCTGGCCTTGATGTGGACTTTTGTCTGTGACTGGGGCCTTAAAAAAAAAAAATGTCATTACATAGTCCAAACCACACATGTATCATCCTCCTCAAAGGCTCAGGCTCGGTTAAGTAAATGTGTGTGGATGTAACAAAGATGAAAAGAGAGGAGAGACAGGTAGTATGTTTGAGGAAAGAAACCTGGATGTTCTGGCTCTGTGTGAAACAAAGCTCAAGAGTAAAGGAGAAGAATGGTTTGGATAGGTCTTAGGAGTAAAGTCAGGGGTTGGTGAGAGGATGAGAGCTAAGTTAAAAAAGCATGAATTGTTATAAATGAATGACTCAAGAGTCATAATCTAAAACTTACTTTTCATTCAACATGTCCACGGCCTTCTGTGGTACATCCAATCGAGTGATGAGAACTTTGGGTTTCGACATTGTGGCAGATGAAGTGCAGAAGGATCTAAAAAGCATGGAAACATTGAATCAACATCATTTACTAAGTGGTTTACATATTCAATGTTAAGTAACCTGAAAACTTCATACAGTACTCATTAACTTATGGCCTTCCACAGACCTGATCTAATGCAAAAAATGTGGGTTATCATGGGTTTCATCACTCAGAAGTAAGACCCAAGACAGATTCAACAGAAATATACATTGCCATGAATGCTGCATCTTCCTAAGGAGCATAAAGACATAAATCAAGTGTTATATAGATAAAGCAAACATTCTTTCACACCCTCAGTAGAGTGGCAGATGGGATGGATTATCTTAGTTCTATGAAAAATTGTGAAGATTAGCTGTCTATCTATCTACATATCTGATGCGTTTCCTCCTGGAACTCCTTCAAGGGGGTGGCCAAGACAATAGTTTCCATAACTAGTGAACTTCAGCATCTCTTCTCAGCTTTTAGTGCCTCACCCTTGAAAGGCCACTGGCATAGGGCAACTCTAGTGCAGTGTTTGCCAAGGCTCCTATCTAATAATGTTCCTAATGACTGCTTCTACCTAATGCCATGTTGATAAACTTGCCTACTCACAGAACTTGAGCTTCACTTTTTAGGAACAAAGCACTAAATGCTACCATGATAAAAGCTCAATTTTTCATGCAACCATCATATTAGACATTAGTTCAGAACATAAAACACCAACTGTTTAACAAATGGGGTTCACTACAAACTACATAAACAGTTAATGAATATAGCACAAACAGTAATAAGTCTTGCATTCAGTATGGTTAAATAAATACAAGACCAACACTAATAAGGTAAGAATCGGTAAATATTTAAATTTTTCTTGCCACACTTCAAACATGTACTTAAGTAAAACATTCCTATTTGTGACAGGAGCTTTGACAGAGAGAGAGAGAGAGAGAGAGAGAGAGAGAGAGAGAGAGAGAGAGAGAGAGGACTGTAACTGAATTAAAACAACAAAGACCAAATGGGAGTAGCATAAATCTGTTTCCCATGTCCTGTTCCATTCATGATTCTGGACTATAAGGAAAGTCCAATCATGGCATTCTTCTACAGATATTTAATTGTTTTATGTGTACACCCAACACTAACTAAAATAAATCTTAAATTTTTGTGTTAGACAATACAACACAAAAGATGATGGATTTTGATGAATGCTCTAGGATCATGCCTTGCACTGGTAGTCCTCTCCTCATATATATTTCATCAATATATGTAAAACAAAGTATGAAGTGTGAAGTATACTGTTCCCAGTTATAATACATCTTATTTACTTTTTAATAGAAATTACTATACAGAGCAGCCACCATATCTATTAAAAAATGCATCTCACATTCATGATTACTAACCCTACCGAGACAATACGAGTCATAATGTACGATTTGAAATCCTTTAGAACCACCTGTAAAGATACTTCATTTGCTGGGTGTACACAGTTTATTTTCTGGTTAAACCATTATAGTGATTACTACTCATACTAATTTTTTGTTCTAATATTTTCTCGACTTAAAAACTTTCTGAAATAATCTCGATAAAGGAACACAGGCTACTTTGAGCTAAGAATGCATCTTACTTCCAGGTACTGTGTTTGAAAAATGGTGATGTGTTCTTTTCATTCATCAACAGTAACTGCCTCTGAAGATGGCCTGGGAATTCAAAGATCGGTTTGGTTTGAAAATATCAATAAGGTGTTTTTTTCTCACAAATTTCTTGAAGATCAATATATCTAACCCCACATTTTCCAAACAAAAATCAAAGAGCTCTCCTCATACAATAACCTTTGGACTTTACTTTTTTTGCAATTTCTTTTTCTTACTCCCTTCGTAAGTACAAACGTTTCTCAATAAAAGTACTACTTTTCATCTACAAGAATAGTCTATAAATCCAAAAATCAAGCAGCATACTGAAAACAGATTAACCACAAACCTAATGAGTAACATCACATCACAGAAAACACAAACAAAAAGAACTCATTCAGTACTGCACTGGCATGTATTTGTGCTTATGGTTGACCAACTAAAGTTTATACAGTAACAATACATATTTCACTTAAAACAAAAAAATTGCTCATTCTGTGTAGTGTCATCCAATCTTATATATCAAATACATCAAAATACCAACAAATTACAAATCTTTTAGGACTCAACATCCTTGAGCACTTCTCTTTGAGTTAGTTACTAGCAACTATTTCATAACACTGCAGATGCCCCCTTCTATTCATGCCATTCTAGATAATACACTGTTTCATCTTAAGAAATATAAGGCCCCAATATCACTTCTAGGCGCCCCTTTCACTCGCTAATAGAAACACTCTGTCTGTGTAGACCAAGACATAAAAGACTTTTGAATTACAATAAGAATTATTAATCTGTTTAAGGCACTCCGGGCACCCGGTCTTAAAATAAAACAGCACATTATAAAACTAGTCATACTAGCACACGTGGATTAATCTACTGCAACACACACACACACACACACACACGCCTACTGACAACCAATCTACTTCAGCCTAGAACACCTCTAGAGCCTTGTACCTGTATCCTACGAGGGCCACCCACACTCGGCCTAGTAAAATCCTATAGCTGTTCTTCTTGGGGTTTAACAAGCAACAGGGAGCTGCCGGCACCGCGTTTTACACTACCTTTCCAACTTCTGACGGGGGAAGTCTTGTCTAAGGATACCTCCGGCCTGGATCAGTGTTCTGAGCGTTCTCAGCCGGACTGTCACGTGCGGCAAAAACCTAGACATCAGATAATTATGAAAGGCATTATCCACAAACACTTAAAAGTAGATTGTCCAGTGCATGACACATACAGTGTTTAAGAATGGAAGAATTTTATCAAATATGAAGACAATGATTAACAAATCTACCAATATATTGATTTAATAAACAATTGATAACATGAACATTTTTAAGTATAACATATTTTAAGATAAAGATTGCAGATCAGCAAATGATATATTTTCTTCCGTTTATGCTGACGATGCCGCATCAGCTGATAACCTTGAAGTCACCTAGATTTTTTTTTCAATAACTTTGGTCTTATTTATAATAGTATGACTCGAACCTATTTTGACAGATATTCTATTCCATAAGAAACCTTTCGTATTAAAATTCCTTTCATATCACTTTCTCTTTTGAAACATTACAGCCATCCATGGAGTAAAAAAGAATGACTTCAGACTGAATGACATTTCCCATTAAGTGAACACTTATGAAGTAGAAGATAAATGAATTGTTTTGCAACAATTTGACATTAATTAAGATGAATGACGATGACTCGCACTCCCTGTTCTATATTTTTCTACAACTTTGGGCCAATGGCAACCATAATTACTGAAAGACCGTATTTTCATATATTCTTTTAACATATATTTTTCATTTATTTTATAATATAGGGATGGGGCATAAGGCGCTCATCCAGAAAAAAACGAGCGAATATTTAACTATTTTCGAAAGGCAAAGAACATGAAGGGAATGTTTTCTTTTCTTCCCCATTTTACGTCACAATCGCAACACGGACCTCCGTTACTGACGTTATTGACCGTCACGCATGCACGGGCTACCTAAAGGCAAACTGACAAGGGTTCGAATCCAGGCCATGGTAGCCGGTTCACAACAGTCCACCCAGCTGGTCATCCTCCCATGATGGCTGGTCGACAAAATGTGTGTGTGTGTGTTTGTGTGTATAGTAATAAAGACATGGTAAATATACATATGGTTGAGAGACGGGCAACACGAGTTCAAAACTCTCTCCCCGTAAGAGACAAATTATAGTAAACATGGAAGTACACTGCAAAAAATAATACGTTTCTTTCCTAAAGAAAATACTATAAAGATTTCAAATGAATTTGCTTTGAATTTTTAATCTGAAGCCACTTGGCTAATTAGCCAAGTTCTGAGCAGAAAAAGTTTCCCAAAACGCCCGCGGAATATTGACAAAAATCTGACTTTAAGCCATGGATTTTCCGCCGAGGTGAAATAACAAACCTGGTAGTGAGAGGACGTGACGAAGCCAGCGTTAAGCACTACGCGCACTTGATTCTTTTTACATATTAACACAATGTTTAAAATTGTTGAAGAATTTCCCTAACCACCGTTACCTTTCCTTATACGAGTTTGTCCCCTTCTAAGTCGAAGCGGTCATGGGTTAAATCTTGGAAGATCGCTGTAAAAGAAAAATACTGAAAACAAAAAGAACTATCTATAGCCACACAAAAAAAACTCGGGTATCGATCGTTGCATCAGACAAAAATCGCTCAATGTGCGCCACAAGGGAGTCGCCATTACAAATGCGACCCCACAACAGAGCCTCAAATCATCCCTCTTTGCTGCCTGACGCTTCTCTCTTTTCATTTTTAAGTTCCACTTGCGACCCACGTACAGCAGACGCCCGTGAAAACAGCATCCCACAGTTCTCCTTAATTACCTTCGTCACCCTCTTGGACAATGGAAGGGTAAATGAAAGGATAATTAAGAATCAAAGTCACCAGTTAGGGTCCACGAGATGTCTCTCCCGTGAGGCATTCGCGGGCCGCCCAAGCTCGAGCGCGTAGGTTCGAATCCTGGTTGCAGAAGCCCGTCCACAGTCAATCCAGCTGTTCATCCACCCTTGGAGGGTTGGTCGATAAAATGGGTACCTGGCTCAGGCTAGGGTATATATATATATATATATATATATATATAGCGTTAATGGGAT
>JAUUDW010048306.1:0-16708 GCA_032361385.1 Panulirus guttatus
GAGGATTTTTCCTCTAAGGCTCAGTCCTCAGTTCTTAGTGCTATGTCGCTAACGTGGGAAAAGGCGAATATGTATGAAAAAAAAAATATATATATATGTTGGTATGTATATATTTGTACTGTCTATATATGTGCATGTATGTATATATGTGTGTATGTGGGGGAATGGGTTTTTCTTCATCTGTTTCCTGGCGCTACCTCGCTGACACGGGAAACAGCGATCAAGTATAATGAAATAAGTAAATGAAGAAATAATAAAGAGGTCTACATGCTGTCAGTGGACTGAACCAGGGCAGTTGAAGTGGCTGGGAGAAACTCTGGAAAGGTCTGTGGGGCCTGGTTGTGTATAGGGGCAGGGCTGTGGTTTCAGTGCATTGCATATGACGGTTAGAAAATGGATGTGAGCGACTGTGGCCTCCCCTCTAATGTGGGAAATGGCGATCAAGTATGGAAAAGAAATAGAATTGATATACTTATCTGTAGAGGACTGCCAGAAAGTGGAAAACCGCTTTCAAGAAAAATTGATATGAGGATGTTGATCAAAGGCATGTCTGATTAGCTCACTGATTTGAAATGATTGTATATGCTGAAATACAGACTCTAAGGAGGATTGACTTATGGAGGAACATGTGAGACTGCAAAAGATAGTTAATGATAAATAATGAAGGAAGTGAATGTTTACAATTATTGTATAATGAAACATTGAATATGTAGAGGGAGAATATCCCAGAGTCTGCAAAATACTAACATTAAAGCAGAATGATTTTTTCTTAGAATGGATGATATATGATGTTGAATTTTTTTCATATCTATTTTCTTTCACTATCTTGATAAATATTCATGTAAACTCTAGTACTACCAAAAACATTTCTTGCTCTGAAGAGTTAAGGTCAAGGTATCTTCTACAGCCATCCATCAACCTCCTTGTAAACATGCTCAGTGGAAAAGACACTGGTGGGAAAGGCAAGAAGGGTAAGAAGAAGGATGGACCAGTTATTTTGCAGAGGCCTGTTATTTGTATCTGCAATGAACTTTATACCCCAGCTCTACGACCTCTTCGCCAAATAGCTCTCGTAATTCAGTTTCCGCCAACTCAGAGTGCGAGGTAAGTTCCTATCCTTGCTAAACATATAAAATACCTGTAACATATCTGTGTTTTTCTTGCTCTTTACATCCCTGAAATAGATAATTTGCTACAGGATGCCTTATTTATAAATGTCAGTTTTTATGTACTTGACTTTTGTCTTGACACACTGTTATCAGAGGCTTAACTTTCACATACAAGATATGTATGTGCTGAATGCAGCTGTATTAAATGTCTGATAGCCAGACCATGGAATGTATTACTTTTGTTGATGGTGCAGCTGTTGTGGTTAGTTTTCAGATGCAAATATATGGAGCTGTCTGGTAACAAGTCTTCTGTAAAGAATGTGTTAATATAGCCCAGTTGCTGACTAGGTATTTTCATACTTGATTAAGATGTGTAGTTGGATGAATGGTAAGAAAAAAGCTATATTGTTAGATTGATGGTCAAGCAGGCAATAGGACAGGCAGAGAAGTGGATAGACAGGATTATGGTTTGGTATGCTTGGAGACAGGCAAGTGTACTGATTGAGTGATTGATGAAATACTATAAGAAAACTGATTAATTGACTGGTCGGATAACTCTTTGTGCTGTTGAGGTATGATAAAGGTCTGGCCATGCAAAACAGTGGGTAGGGAAGGGAGAGAGAGAAAGGAGTACATATTGAGTACCTACAATAAAAATACTTTCCAGGAGGAAGAAATTGGATGTATGCTTCTTATTTCACAATGATTGTGTTCCGTGCCGGCATGTACACTGCATACTTGTATATCTTGGGTTCATCTCGAACAGTTTTCATTCAGTTTTCTTGTCTTCTTGGTAAGGTTTCACTACTCCTTGCAGATTTTTTATTACATTGGGTAGAATTCTGAATATCTCATCTTGCTGGAATTTTGATTGTTTGGTGCTTATTAGATATATCCCCATGGAATTTTTTTGGATTCAATTATACTGTTTATTCAGTATTATGAAGTTTTTAGGTCCATTATATTTTTCTTTAAAACTTTCACTTTGTTCGTATGCATAATTTATTGTGTAAATTTTTCTTCCTTTAAACCATACAATTCCCATTCTTTCAGTCTTTCATTATGGTTCATGAGTTCCATCCCCCACTTTTGATAATAATGTGTTTTTGAATTTTTCCAGTTTTTTAATCTCAGCTCCTTGTTCCGGTAACCTTACAGCACAATAGTGGTCAGGTTTGCATCTTATGTATACATTGAGCATTCATTATCAACTCTCTCATAGTGAAAATTCTTATTGGTATTTTTGGACTCCTTCTGGAAGCAATAACACCATGAATGAGAAGGTTCCTTTATAAAGGCTGTATTACAGTCAGCAAACTGAGAAAAGTAGAGCATCATTGAGGTTCTCACTCAAGGGAACCCACATTACCCAGCTCCTGTTTACAGCAGAGCCTCAGTGCTGCAGGAACTTTAGGAGTCATAGGGTTACACTTTTTTTCAAGCCATTTGATTCTCCTGCCTTAATGAGGTAGCATCAGAATTGTTCACATCCATTCTCTAACTGTCATGTATAATGTACTGGAAGAAGAAACTACCATCCACAGTCATGCCTCAGAGCTACCCAATGGTTTACCTTGACCACTTCATATTCCTTGGTTCAACCCATAGATAGCATGCTTCCCCCATTTTTCACTTTGATTCAATTAATTCTGTGGTATACGCACCTCTTACCCTCCTAAATGGTCAAGCCTTGATGTTCCAAAGCCTCCTTCACTCCTACCATCTGCTTTGTGGTTTCCTCCTCACACTTCATCCCTCCACATATAATACATAAATCCTTTAAGGTAGTCTTTCTTTGCCCACCTCCATATGCCCAAACCATTTCTGGTCAGCTTTCTCAATCAGACTATTCTTACTGCCACACCTTTCTCTTACACTTCAACCCACCTCACACCATACATTGTCCTCAGGTATTTTATTTTCAACAAATCCTCCCTCAAACTTTCTCTTGCATTCATGGTCCAAGATTCACATTGTTACAACACTTAGGTCTACCAAACCTTCAAATCTAACCACTCTTTCCCTCACAAACACTGACATCTTTCATAAACTCCTTAGTGCACCCAGGACCTTACCCTGCTCTCCCATCTTGTGACTCTCTTAAACTCTAGTGGTTCCATCTGCTGCCATGTCTGCTAGCTTTCTGCTTGGAAGTACCCAAAGCACTCCACTTCCTTTAGTTACTCTTCATTTAAACTTATGCCCAAACCACCCTCTTTTATTCTCCTGATTCGGTTCATTAACATACTGTGTTCACATTAACACTCAACTTCCTTGTTTCATACTCTCTCCCAAGCATTGTTACCAGTCACTGCCAACAGAGCTTTGTTATCTGCAAACAGCAACTGACTCACCTCCATTGCCCCCCCCCCCCAGTATACCTTAGACCTGCCCCTCACTCTAATGATAATATTATTGCAGTAAAAAGTTCTCATTATCATAGCACTTGTGACTTGATATGCTAATGTGATATTTTCAGAGTGAACTTTATAGTTATTTTTTATGATAACTCCAGGCTTTTCTACATTTTCTCTCACAATATCTCTTCAGTTGCACTCGTGTAAGGGGTTACCAATATATTTTTGAGAATTTTGTAACATTTGTTTTACTTGTAATACATTATGTTTTCTTGAGCCCTTTTGTATATCAAATATATTCATTTTATTTTTATTGAGTCAGGTTTCATCTGCTGAACATTGGTTAATTATTTCTTTTACCTTCCTTTCTGTTATTTCTGATATTACATCTTCAGCAGAAATAGTTCCATTTGATTTTTTTTGTGTTTAAAGCCCCAGTCACAGATGAAAGCCCTCATTAAGACTAGTCTAATTGAAATATGAAAATGGGTTAGAGAGTGAGAGAGAGAGAGAAAAATGAAGAAAATTATATTAAGAGTTATAAAGGAAGTGGAAAATCTGCCTTTTGAAAATGAGTTGGTGAAAGAAAAGTGACCTACTTGTTGATGAGTGTTTTGTAAAAGATAGATTGTATGTTTATGGGCTTAATGCCAGCAGCCCACATGTGTGTGAAGTAGAAAAAAAAGACTACATCCTGGGCCAGGGAGAGGAACTTGATAGCCACCTCAGTGCTGGCTCATGGCACCACCATCGTTAACCCTCCTAGTTACTAGGCACAAGTATCTCCCAAGTTGGTAGTTGTTTCCCACCTTCTACATAGAGAAGGCCAGGAAGATGTTGGAAGAGTGGAGCTGGGGAGGCTTTGGGATGCTAGGGCCAAATATTCAGGGGAGTGAGAGGCATGCATTTAATAGAATGAATTAGATAAGTGGAGTGTATGGGGAGGCCAAGGCAGCTAAAGCAGTGGATATAAACTAAGGAGTGGTTTTCTAAGGTTGGCTTTGTGTGGTTGTCTATTTTTGCTGCATCATAAATGCCATTGCTTGTCCCTTCTGGTACATCACAAATGCAGGTAAGACTTGTTGGTTATAAAAGAGTGTTCATCTCCACCTTATATTCCATGTATATTTCTCGTATTTTACTCACCTATTCAGACATGCATCTCAGGTCAAAAGCAATTGTAGGTGTGCTGCTTTTGACTGAGGCCACATGCAACTTTTCATGAGGAATGTCTGCAGAACTTAGTTCTCAACCCAAACCCTGGAGGTTAGTAAAAAGAGCAGGGACTTTCAACTCTCTTAGGTGAACGTATTGCCCTGGTACAGTTAAAAAGTAAATTTTCCCTATTTGTTAATATAAATGATCAGTGTATGACTAAATTATATTGTAATCCCTTTTGGATCTGCTGTAATTTTTATCTTTGAAAAACAATATAAAAATAATTTCTGTGAACCTCTGATGATGGTTTACTTTATTCAAACAATGATTATAATGGTTATTTCATTTTTATTTTAGGCTGGCACAACGGCTTCTTGAAATTAGTAGGAAGCGTCATTTAAAAGCTGATCTAACAGTACTGATGGCATTGTGTGATAAGACAGAGAATGACATCCGATCCTGTCTTTCAGTTCTACAGTTTGTCAGGTAATGTATACCGGAGTTCCAACCACCTCACCCAGGAACTGCCATCAAGGGGATGGCCACGGCTAAAGAGTCTCCACTTACCCCTGTCCTTACATGCTTCCCTCACATAAACCATTCCACACATTCTTCTCCCATTTTTACCCTCCAGTACTCTTCTGCACTATTTCTCCATGTAAAAAGTAGTCAACGCCTTTAATCATATTATCATACACTCTCCTTGTAAACTCCCCATCTAGCATTCTTTTCATATGCTCAAACCACCTCAAAGTATTACGTTTCACCCACTCTACCACTGCACAATTCATTTCCTTCGCATTTCGTCTCATGCCAGATCTCTCCTGCACCCCCTTATCACTTTTTTTTTGTTACCAGATATTTTACCAATTGGATGCTTTTCATTACAAAAATGATTGTTTTTGCAGCCATACGTCGTCAGAAATGTAGTATAGCAAAAATCACACGTTTCAGGCTTGTAGGTGTATTTTTCATATTCATACAATGTTAGTGTGTTATATTTCATCTATCTCTTTTGGGTACATGCGATGAGTGGTACAAACAGTATCTCGTTCACCCATGCATAACCCCAACCCAGTTCCTGTGTGTTAATGTAAAACATGAACCTCCATGGTAACATAAGTACTTCCTACTTTATCACATTGCCCATTATGCTGGTTTGCCATATATCACCAAAGTCTTTCACTCACACCACTGCACACAAAATGCTTCCATCGAACCCCATCACAAATCACCCTTCTGGCATCTTTTCTCTGTCTAAAATATCTCTAGCCTTAATCAGTTTTTTTACCATCCACCTCTTGCACAATCTACCTCTTCTTGTGCTATAAGCTATATTACTGTACATCTTTATCAGCTTATCATCAGCTGTGATCCACATAACCATATCATTTTTCAGATTTTCATCCATATGCCTTTGTAATGATTTTATTCTTTTATGTATCTTTCTCACATCTTCATTCTGTACTCCCTTCATCTTCCCAATATGAAATATACTGCTCTTCTAGTGTTTTTCACGTATACTGACCTAAACAAACTGTAGTTTCAGGTCCTTACATCAGGGGTGGGACAAGTACTTTCTCATGCAAGATACTTATGTACTCTTCCTTTAAATTTCCTCCATTCACCACAACTTTTAGTGCATCTGTAATTTTTCTCTATTGCAAGACTTTACCCTTAACCTCAGATTTTCCATAACCATTCTTACTAAGCCTGACTACAAATACTTAAACTAATGCAAGATCTTCCAGTTTTCCACCATTCATACTGATGTTAAGTTATGACAATGAATTTTAAAATTACTACACTAGGTAATCTTACTTTTTTATACCTAATTGCTCTCTTCCACTTTAGTAAGGTTGCGTCAGGAACAAAAGAACAGTGGCTTCATTTGCAGACAGCCACAGTTGTCATGTATAATGTATCAAAACCAGTGCCTGCTCTCCAAGGCTAAGCCCAACAGACTATCCTTTGGTTTATCTTAACCACTTTGTATACCCTAGTTCAGCCCATTTATGTCATGTTGAACCCTATATTCCATATTGATCCACTTCATATATCCTGTGCATACCTGTCGCCCTTCTATATGTTCAGGCCCTGATATCCAAATAAATCTTCAGTCAGTTCTCAGTCTCCCCTTATCCCTTGCTCCCTCCACTTCTGACACATAGATTCTTTAAATCCAGTCTTTCTTCACTCATCCTCTCAATATTGTATATCAGAACCATTTAGCATTCCCTGGTCAGTTTTCTCTCTCTGTTAGTACTTCTTATTACCACACCTCTCTCTTATACTGTTATTCCTTACTCAATCAGTCTGCCTTACACCACATATTGTCTTCAGACATTTCATTTCCAACACATCTACTCTCTTCTTTTCTTATGCATTCAACAACAAGACTCATCCATACAATTCTGTCAGAACTACCATACCTTCACTGGACCTCTCCTTCCACATTTTTCTTAATGCACCCAGGACTTTAGCCCAGTCTTCTGCCCTGTGCCTTATTTCTGCCCCCATGATTCCATTCATTGTCATGTCCACGCTTAGTTACTTGAAGCACTCCACTTCCTCAAGGTCTTCCCCATTCAGATTTAAACCATCCTGTCTCAGTACTTTGCTGCACCTCATTACCATACTTTTATACACATTTAATTAACTTTTTCTTGGAATTTCTCTCTGGAAACTCCACAATCTGTTGACAGAGTTTGCAATTTTTATAGTCATGTTTTTCAAACACTACATCAAAACAGCATACCATTTAGTCCAACTGTTTTGATTCAGGTAGCAAAACAGCAGCATCTGTATACAGCAACTAGGGTAACATCCACTTTATTTCAGTGTAGTAAAGCAGTACACTACAATCAGTATTCATGTACCTGCACTAAAAAGAGAAAATTTAATCTGAAGGTACTTATCTCTGCTAGCTTGTATGTTAGAAAAGAATATTTTTTGTCTCCTGGACTTACCCATTTCATAATTACTACTTGTTTTAACTTGGAAGGTAAACTACTAAACTGAGGTCAGCTCATCCCTGTAAAACCCTTTGTAACTGATATCTACATATTTGAAAAACCTTTAATGATGCTTTGTATTTTCAGGAGCACAAAGAAAGACCTAAGCCTTAATGACATTGATAATGCTGCTGTTGGACAGAAAGACTACCAGCGCTCTCTGTTTAATGTGTGGCATGACATATTTTCCATACCCAGACCAAAAAAGTAAGTCTCATTTCTTGATGGAAGAGGGGTATTGGGATGATGTGGTTGTATAAATTGGATAGAGGTAATAATGATTACTGAATCTGAATATCTGGATTTGGTATCGCATGGAATTTAATGGGAGACTTAAGGTTTGATTAATACTTTGTGTGCATGACATTTTCCATACCTAGTCAAAAAAAGAAATTTACATTATTTGATAGAAGTAATGGAATAATGTGGTTGTACAGTTGGAATAGAATTAATGATGATTATTGAAGGTGAATATTTGAATTTGTTGTAACATGGAATTTAATTGGATATTTAAGGTTAGCTTAGAACTTTATGTGCAGACCTTTACCTTCAAATCCAAATAATTATGTAAGTAATGAGAAAGATACTCTTTTGCCTAAAAAGTGTACATCATCTTTTTTGGCAATGGGCAGCGATGGAGTTTACATAAGAGGGTGAAAGTGTAAGTTTACGTAACAAGGAAGCTACCCATGATTTTATGTATATATCACAATTCCTTGATTGCCACTTCCACAGGATGGACTAGGTACTTTCAGCCTTCAGAAATCACAGGGAAGTAAGATTTTTTTTTTACCTTAGATTTATTTTACTGTACATGTATGGATCACATGACTAAACATACTGTCTTCTTGCTTTAGTGACTGTGAGAAGGTCAGGAAAATTAGGAGTGTTAATGAAACAATAATTTTTGAGTGTTTAGGAAACAATATTTTTTAATTAAGAAATAGGAAAAGACTTGCACAAGATTTTTCCTTAGTAAAACATTTATCTGTAGGATGAAACATATCACTTGTATATATGGAATATGCATCTTCCTCAAAATTATTTTGAATCCAGCATTGCTTTATTATTTCCTTAAAACAGAAGGAGACGTGTGAATCCCCATGAACTTCAACATAATGATGGAATTCTCATCCCAATGCCAGACTTGAATGGAGATCTTGACAATTTTGGCGATGAAGTATCTCTAGCATCTCGCTTTCAGCGTATGTTAAGGACAACGCAGTCGTGCGGGGAATATGACAGACTTACTCAAGGATGGTTTGAAAACTACCTCAACATTAAATTTAAGCATACCAATATGGAGCCAGTAAGTAACTTCCCTCAGGTCTGTGTAGTATTATTTATTTATGGTAATGATGATTAACTTCTTCACGTTATCAGAACACTAATGTCCAAACATTATCACTGAAAAATCTCTTCCTTTATGTTTTAGTAGTGTCATAGCAAAGATATTTCTATCCCTTTTCCTATATTATGTATACTTTTAGGTTACTAATCCAGTTTCTTTCACTTGACTTTTCATTCGTTCTTTAATGAATTTTGATAGATTTAATGAAGCAGGAACTCCTCATCATGATAGAATTTGATGAGCTAGTAAAGTCTTTAATCCTTAAACTGTGACATAAATCATTTGTCAGTACACAATCACCTGCTACATGCATCATCTGACACATGATTTCTCTGCCACTGTAGCAAAATGTAGCATTTATAAATGCATACGTAAATTTTAGTCCTACACTATCGTAAAACAAAGGTAGATTAATGGCATATTTTTCTTCATTATTCTTACTTATGTATGCATACATATTTTGGTTTGTTACTCAGACTTTACAAAGGAAATCATCTTTGATTCTAGGAGAGGTTCTTTTCTCTGGATTGGCAAGATGATTCTTTCAAAGAATCTCTCTGAGGGTCATTTTAGGACTAGTGCAGTCCAAAAGGTCCAACCAGAATCAAGAAAAATTGCCAGGCATAGTGCAAACCTTCATATGATGTTGTTAACAACTTGCTTGACCTGTTTTGTTACATGGATTCATTTGTGTTCAGTGCATGAGTAGAATTTCACATTTTTGGGATTTTCATAAGTATAACGTGTGAAATAGTGCGCGTAATTTTTAATGTTGGCATTATTGTGTAACACTAGCTTTTTCTCATTTGAGTCATTTGTGTCGCAGGTAAAGATATGAAATTTTTCTTATGCACCTTAAAGATTATTTTTTCACAGCATGAATTTCATATAGGAATATTAATACGTCATGAGTGTTTTTTTTACCAGTTTTACCCGCTTGGGTATCAAGAGAGTTAGTGATGGCTGCTTAGTGAGCCAGCGCATCAGTGGTTGTCAAGTTGAACTTCTCTGACCCAAGTAGCTGTCTTGTCTTTCTGCCTTACCCACACATGGACTACTGGCATTCTTTCCACAAACATACATCCTCTCCCATTCATACATAACTACTTGACATCACTAACTCACACAGCTCATTCTTCCTTACTTGGTTTTGCAGCGGTGAGCACTATGCGCTAGCCCTGCCTTGTGGAATAATGGTTGGATCAGTAGATAGAAGTAGAAGGTAGGAACATTTAGGTAGGAGCATTAGGTAGAAACATTTGGTAGAAGTAGTAGGAAGGAGCATTAGATAAAAGTAGTCAATAGGAACAGGTAGGTGCCTCTGCAAACACTGCTAGTGGCCTTTTAAGGGTGAAGCACTAAAGGCTAAGTAGCAGGTCTGGAGTTTATTAGTTACTGAGACTCTGTTGCTGTGGCCTCCCCCATGAGAGAGTTCCAGTTGGAACAGACGTCAGAGATATAGATAGGCAGATAGATAGATCTAATTAAGTTATGCTCTAAGCTCTAGATACACTTTTTTATTTCCATCAATCAGCATCCATGAATGAAATCTCCCCCCAGTGGGGAAAATGAAGGTGCATTTGTCGAGGTTAAAGATACACTTGTTAATGGTTAAGTAATGATGCATATGTCTAATGGTGTAGAGATTATGTAGTAGTTAAGGATGGAGTGAAGGTGTGTTTGTTGAGGGTTTAGTGAAGGTTTTAATGAGTCTTGTCACAAAGATATTTATGTTTTATATGTTGGGACACATGTTGCATGCACTCATGATTATTATCATTACTTATTAGAGCACAGCTTTTGGTACAGCTTAATGAAAATCCAAGTAATGAAGAATATTTTTAGTTTTTCCTCAGATCCATTAGAGATAAAAGGATTATTTTTTCTGTCTGATAATGTAATGATAATGCTGACAATACATTGTTGGCTATGAAGACTATGTACACAAAACCCAGTAAATACAGACTTACAGTAAAATCATAAAAACATAAATTACTGGATTCTTTTAAGAACCTTTTTATATCATTGTATTATTAATTCAGTGGGGAATTTTGCAATGTAAATTATAACTGTATATAAAGGCTTTAGTTAAGATATCAGCATTACAGTCCTGGAACTTGACTTTTTTGTAGGTTGTAGAAAAAAAATTGGATAGCAGTAGTTAGCCAAGGTACTTCTGATTACTCTTTGCATTGAAATTTATTCCTGATCAATAATAACAGAGAATAAATTATTAGATATCATAGAAATCGGTAACCTCTTGTACAGGCAAGTGAATACAAATTCAGAAGGTGGTTGGTGTCAAAGTGATAAAAGTAGATTATTATAACAGCGATATACCTTGATACAATTACTCACCCTCTTCCCTTCTTTCTTGCATAGATGGCTAACTCTTGGGTAAGAATTCCTCATTTCATTTAACAGGTTTTTTCACACACCGTATACATTGTCTGCAAAGAAACCTTGTTCACCCTCATATATTTTCATAGGTGATGTCACACTTACATTTTACTACTTTGTCATCTTTCCTTTGGCCTTGATTACCATCTTCAGACATCTGGGTATGGAATTGGCAAGGTTCCTGAAGTAGTCTATGTCCATGTCTTGGGTCAGTAGGGTCTTGATATCCTGAATAAGGTGAGGTGCTAATGAGATGTTGCAGAAAACAAGCTTGACTTCATCTGGTTCCACTTACACTTTACTGCTTTGTCTTCTTTCCATTGGCCTTGATTACAATCTTCAGACATCTGGGCTTGGAAATGGCAAGATGCCTGAAGTATTCTAGATCCATTTCTGGGGTCCATAAGTGCTAATGAGGTGTTACAGGAAACAAGTATGACTTCGTCTGGTTCCACTTATATTTTACTACTGTCATCTCTCCTTTGGCCTTGATTACCATCTTCACACATCTGGGCTTGGAATTGGCAAGGTTCCTGAGTATTCTGGATCCATATTTTGTGTCCATAGGACCTTGATATCTTGAATGAGGTGAGACACTAGTGAGGTGTTGCAGGAAGCAAGCTTGACTTTCATCTGGTTCCAGCAGTCCTCGATTGGTATAAAGTCAGTGGAGTTCCCTGGCCACTCCAGCTGTTTGATGTTTTTCTCTGATAACCAATTCATCACTTCTAGCCTTATGGCAGTGGGCACTATCCTGCAAAAAGTGATCACACCTGTGAACCTTATAAAAAGGAAGCAGATGGGCCTCTTGCACCTTCATATGCTGCTGTCCATTCATTGTAGTGTTTTTAGGTAAGAAGCACAACCCTTCCTTACTAATTACACCACTAAAAGAACCCTAGATCATCACACTATACAGGTGTTGCACTGTGAAATGAGTCATTCTGGCTGGCACCTTCCGGCTTCTTTACATTTCCCAGCCTTGGCTGCACACACTTGAAGGAACTTTCATCGGAAGACATCACCTTACTCCACTGTTGCACACTCGTCCTTATATTTCTTTGCCAATGTGAGTTGGCTGCATTTCATTTCCTTCATAAGAAGGGGTTTGGTAGCTAGCTTGTGGGAAGGAATGTGAAGATCATTTTGCAGGTAATGGTGAATGGTTCTTTGACAGACCTTTAGTAGAAGTTTTGGATGACTTTTTTTTTTGGTTCGGCAGCTAAGATATGGGCTACTTCAGTCATTTTTGTGTTAGCAGGTGGACTGTAGGTCTGGAAGTCTTCCTTGGGCAACCAGGGATAGGTTTTGGTAGTGGAATGATGTCAGGGAGATCATGAGCATTGGCAAGCAGCCACCTGATCATGTTTTCTAAGTGCCCAATGCACTTAGAAATCTCATATGCACCCACATTTTCTTGTTTTCAGGCAAAACTTTGCGGTTTTGCCTCCTTGAATAGGTAATAGCCTATCATCTTGAAGTACAGGTAGGAGAAATACAGTGCTCAGAAGCAAAATTCCAACATGAAGTGGCAGCAATGAGGAGAAAAGAAAGAACATCCTTCCTTAAAGATTGTCGGAGGCATACTGAGATGGGTTGCTGGTGCTCACACCTTTAAAAGTATTAGTCACAGCATCCAGATGTACAGTGACTTCATCCAGAAAGTATCATATGCTTATACCCACAATAAACCTTAGCCATGTACCAACTTTGAAAATGTATGGGGCCGGACTGTTTTTTGTGGAAACTGTATTTGTCACACCTTCCACAAGGCCTCTCTGTCATCCCTATCGTATGCTTTCTCCAGGACCATAAATACCACATTCAAATCCCTTTCTCTGACAGACAGGTTCTCAAAAATGAAGACCTGTTTCATACATTCTCTACCACTGCAAAGCTGTGTTGCTTCTCCCTAGTCTGATGCTCACTGTATGCTATCACCCTCTCAATCACCACACTACCATACACCTTATCAGGTATACCGTTGTCCCCCTAGCATTTTTTTAGGGGCACGAATCACCACTCTGCCATACACCTTATCAAGTATACTGTTGTCCTCCTTGCCTGTATGTAGGGGCACTACACATGCATTTAGTATTACTTGTATTGTTAGTGGTATTTTTTCCATACTTTAGCACCTTTTCCTGCCTTAGCAAGACAGAGCCAGGAACAGAAGAAAGACCATATCCACTCAAATCCATTCTCTAGCTGTCATATGTCATGCATCGAAACAACAGCTCCCTATCCACATCCAGTCCCTACAGAACTTTCCATGATTTACCCCAGCTGCTTCACATGCCTTGGTCCAGTCCATTGACAGCACGTCGACCCCAGTATTGTACCTTATTTCAGTTCATTCTGTCCCATACATGCCTTTCATCCTTCAGCATGTTCAGGCCCCAATCTCTCAAACCTTTTTTCTCTCCACCCTTTCATCTCCAATTTGGTCTCTTGATTCTCCTTGTTCCCATCACTTCTGACACATACATCCTCTTTGTCAACCTTTCCTCTCTCATTCTCTTCACATGTCCGAACCATTTTAGCACACCCTTTTCTGTTCTGTCACCCACACTCTTCTCATTACTACACATTTTCTTACCCTCTCATTACTTACTTGATCAATTCACTTTGCACCACATATTGCCCTTGAACATTTCATTTCCAACACATCCACCCTTCTATGCCCAGCCCCATCTATAGCCCTTGCCTTGTATTCATATAAGGATGTAGTAGCACTACTAATTTTTTTCATACTTGTTTGCCGTGTCATGTGCAGTGAGGTAGAGCCTCACTTTCCCACATCCTCCCTCTAGCTATCATGTATTATGTATCAAAACCAGAGCCTCCCATTCTCAGCCAAATCCCACAAACCTTTCTGTGGTTTTCCCTGACCACTTTTTTTGCCCTGGTTCAACTTATTGGTACGAAGTCACCCCGAGTATATCACATTGCTCTATTTCACTCTTTCCAATGCATGCTTCATGCCATCCTGGATGTTTAGGCCTCAGGATGGCCACCCTTTTCATCCCCCCCTCCCACACGCACACACACATACACACGCACCTTCTAACACAAACATTCATAGTCAGCTTCTTCTTACTCATCCTCCCTTTATATGCAGACCATTTCAGTGCACCCTCTTCAGCTCTCATAAGTGCACTCTTTTTACCCTATAACTTCTCATTAGATGAACCCTCCTCACACCACAGATTGGCCTCATTTATTTTATTTCCAGCACATACACCCACTTCTGCACCTTTTTTTTTTTTAATGGCCCATGCATCATCTCCCTACAGTACCAATAGGATTACTTTAACATCAGATGTACCCATCTTTGCCCTCACAGACAGTGACTTCTCTTTCCACACACTCCTCAGTGCATCCAGGACCTTAGCTCCCTCACCCAACCTGTGGCTCACTTCAGCTTCCATGGCTCCAACTGCTGCCTTGTCCACTCTCAGGTATCTAAAACACTCCACTTCCTCCATTTGCTTTCTATTTTCTTCTTTCATACTTGTCCACTGTTTTCATTGTTAGTGAGGTAGCGCTTGGAACTGACGATGAAATGCCACTTTCGCTCACATCCATTCTGTAGCTGTCATATGCAGTATACCGAAACCACAGCCCCCATCCACAACCAGGCCCCACCGACCTTTCCATGATTTCCCCAGTCCGTAAGTACCTATTTATCAACCAGCCCCGACGGGAGGATGAACAACTGGGTTAAGCGTGAGCCGTCTGCCATGTTAAGAGGTGTGATAGTGGAGGCTGATAATGACCGTTACTGTGATAGTGAAAGATAGTGGAAGTTGTGACTGATAGACATTCGATTCTGATGGCGCAAGTTAGATGGGGGTTTTAATGGTAGAAAGTAGTGATTGGTGATGGTGGGAAATAATGGGTTGTGATAGTGTAAGGAAGTAGGTTGTAGCTTAATGGTTGTGGTAGTGGTAGCGGTGGTATTGGTGGTGTTAACCGCGCGATGTGGATAAAAATTTGGATGTTGATAGTGGAAGACAGCTCAAGGTAATAGTGGGAAAAGGCATGGAGGCGCGTGTGCAGTAATTGATATTGGGAGGTAGTTAAAGGTGGCGGAGAATGTCTCTGGGGAAGTGAGAGGTGATGAGGGTAGAAGGTAAGGGTTGAGTGTAATGAGGTAATTGATGGAGTTGATGAAAGGTAACAGGTAGTGATGGCGACAAGTAGTGGCTGCTCAGATTGGAAGATGATAGGTTTTGTTAATTGGGGATAGAGTGGATGATTAGAGTATTAGGCGTTGTAGCGAGAGGTACTGGTTGGGAAATGTAAGAGGCAGGGATTGATGGTATTGCTCCTTGACGGAGATTGTCGGGTATGTATGCTCGCAGTTGTTGACTTTGGGAGACAGGGTGAACAGTATATGGTAGGTGGTGGTTGGTGGCAGTGGTAGGTGTAGGATGGTCAGGGTTGGACGCAGAGAATGGTTACTGATTGAGATAGACGTTGGTAACACTAGAAATTGATGGTTGACGATACTGAAAGGTCGTCAGTGATGATGATAGGTTATCGGCAATGATAATGGTTGTAGTGGGTATTAGTTGGTTGTTGTGGTTTTTAGTTGACTGTAGAGTGTATTGGTTAGTTGTAGTGGTTATTGGTTGATTGTAGTGGAGTGTTTTGGTTGGTTTTTGTGGGTATTGGTTGAAAGTAGTGTATATTGGTTGTAATGGGTATTGGTTGGTTGTGGTTAGTGCTTCGCTGCAGTGTGTAATGGTTGCTTGTAGTGGTATTGGGTGGTTGTTGTGGGTATTGATTGACTAGTGTGTATTGGTTTGTTAGTGTGGGTTTTGGTTGGTTGTATTGGGTATTGTTGCCTTTAGTGGGTATTGTTTGGTTATTTTGGGTTTTAGTTGGCTGTGATGGGTATTAGTAAGTTAGTCTTTAGTTATTGTGGGTATGGGTTGATTGTTGTGATTATGATTGTAATGGGCATAGGTTGATTATAGTGAGTATAGGTTGGTTGTAATTGGTATTGGTTGGTTGTTGTGGTTGTGTTGGTTGCGATGAGTTTTTTGTTATTAATATTGGTTGGTTGTTATTGGTGTTGGTTGGTTGTGGTTTTTGTTTGGTGTAATGAGTTTTGATTGGTTGTAATATTTATTAGTTATAGTGAATATTGGCATATTGTAATTACTCTTGCTTGGTTGCCGTGGGTATTAGTTGGTTGTAGTGATTATTGGTTGGTTGTGAGTATTGCTTGGTTGCAGTAGGTAATTGTTGTGATTATTAGCTGGTTGTTTGTGAGAATTGGTTGGTCGAAGTGGGTATTGGTTGACTGCA